>ML133504.1:68506-185283 GCA_003864495.1 Nemopilema nomurai
TAAAAGCTCTACCCTCGTTTATGTAATAGCCTCGTTTTCATCGTAGCATCGTCTCCGTGCTAGCCTCGTTTTAGTGCTAAAAGCCTTAGCCTCGTTTCCATGCTAACCTCGTTTAGATGGTGAAAGCCTTAGCCTCGTTTTCATCCTACTCTCTTTTAAATGCAAGCGTTGTTAAGGTGCTAAAAGTTCTAGCCTCGTTTATGTAATAGCCTCGTTTTCATCGTAGCATCGTCTCCATGCTAGCCTCGTTTTGGTGCTAAAAGCCTTAGCCTCGTTTCCATGCTAACCTCGTTTTGGTTCTAAAAGCCCTAGCCTCTTTTTCGTCTTAGCGTCGTTTCCATGCTATCCTCGTTTAAATGCTGAAAGACCTAGCCTCGTTTTCGTCCTAGCCTCTTTTCCATGCTAGCCTTGTTTTCGTCCAAGCCTCGTTTCCATGCAAGCCTCGTTTCCATGCCCAGCCTCGTTTTGGTGCTAAAAGCCCTAGGTTCTTACGTCCTAGCCTCGTTTCCAAGCAAGCCACGTTTTGGTATTAAAGCCCTAGCCTCGATTTTTTCGTAGCCTTGTATCCATGCTAGCCTTGTTTTTGTGCTAAAAGTTCTAGTCTTGTTTATGTCATAGCCTTTTTTTCATCGTAGCCTCGTTTTCATGCTAGTCTCGTTTTAGTTCTAAAAGCCCTAGCCATTTTTTCGTCCTAGCCTCGTTTCCATGCTAGCCTTGTTTTCGTCCAAGCCTCGTTTCCATGCTAGCCTCGTTTTCCTCCTAGCCTCGTTTCCATGCTAGCCTTGTTTTTGTCCTAGCCTCGTTTCCATGCTAGCCTCGTTTTCATCCTAGCCTCGTTTTGGTGCTAAAAGCCCTGGGCTCTTACGTCCTAGCCTCGTATCCAAGCTAGCCTCGTTTTCGTCCTAGCCTCGTTTCCATGCTAGCCTCGTTTAG
This sequence comes from Nemopilema nomurai, assembly GCA_003864495.1. Lineage (NCBI taxonomy): Eukaryota > Metazoa > Cnidaria > Scyphozoa > Rhizostomeae > Rhizostomatidae > Nemopilema > Nemopilema nomurai. The sequence goes on from ML133504.1 coordinate 69,440, forward strand.
ATGCTGAAAGACTTAGCCTCGTTTTCGTCCTAGCCTCTTTTCCATGCTAGCCTCGTTAAGGTGCTAAAAGCTCTACCCTCGTTTATGTAATAGCCTCGTTTTCATCGTAGCATCGTCTCCGTGCTAGCCTCGTTTTAGTGCTAAAAGCCTTAGCCTCGTTTCCATGCTAACCTCGTTTAGATGGTGAAAGCCTTAGCCTCGTTTTCATCCTACTCTCTTTTAAATGCAAGCGTTGTTAAGGTGCTAAAAGTTCTAGCCTCGTTTATGTAATAGCCTCGTTTTCATCGTAGCATCGTCTCCATGCTAGCCTCGTTTTGGTGCTAAAAGCCTTAGCCTCGTTTCCATGCTAACCTCGTTTTGGTTCTAAAAGCCCTAGCCTCTTTTTCGTCTTAGCGTCGTTTCCATGCTATCCTCGTTTAAATGCTGAAAGACCTAGCCTCGTTTTCGTCCTAGCCTCTTTTCCATGCTAGCCTTGTTTTCGTCCAAGCCTCGTTTCCATGCAAGCCTCGTTTCCATGCCCAGCCTCGTTTTGGTGCTAAAAGCCCTAGGTTCTTACGTCCTAGCCTCGTTTCCAAGCAAGCCACGTTTTGGTATTAAAGCCCTAGCCTCGATTTTTTCGTAGCCTTGTATCCATGCTAGCCTTGTTTTTGTGCTAAAAGTTCTAGTCTTGTTTATGTCATAGCCTTTTTTTCATCGTAGCCTCGTTTTCATGCTAGTCTCGTTTTAGTTCTAAAAGCCCTAGCCATTTTTTCGTCCTAGCCTCGTTTCCATGCTAGCCTCGTTTTCGTCCTAGCCTCGTTTTGGTGCTAAAAGCCCTAGGTTCTTACCTCCTAGCCTCGTTTCCAAGCAAGCCACGTTTTGGTATTGAAGCCCTAGCCTTGTTCTCCTCCTAGCTTTGTTTCCCAGCTAGCCTCGTTTAGGTGCTAAAAGCCCTAGCCTCGTTTTCGTCCTAGCCTCGTTTCCATGCTAGCCTCGTTAAATTGCTAAAAGCTCTACCCTCGTTTATGTAATAGCCTCGTTTTCATCGTAGCATCGTCTCCGTGCTAGCCTCGTTTTGGTGCTAAAAGCCTTAGCCTCGTTTCCATGCTAACCTCGTTTAGATGGTGAAAGCCTTAGCCTCGTTTTCATCCTACTCTCTTTTAGATGCTAGCCTTGTTAAGGTGCTAAAAGTTCTAGCCTCGTTTATGTAATAGCCTCGTTTTCATCGTAGCATCGTCTCCGTGCTAGCCTCGTTTTGGTGCTAAAAGCCTTAGCCTCGTTTCCATGCTAACCTCGTTTTGGTTCTAAAAGCCCTAGCCTCTTACGTCCTAGCCTCGTTTCCAAGCAAGCCACGTTTTTGTATTAAAGCCCTAGCCTCGTTTTCGTCCTAGCCTCTTTTCCATGCTAGCCTCGTTAAGGTGCTAAAAGTTCTAGCCTCTTTATGTCATAGCCTCGTTTTCATCGTAGCCTCGTTTTCATACTAGTCTCGTTTTGGTTCTAAAAAACCTAGCCTCTTTTTCGTCCTAGCCTCGTTTCCATGCTAGCCTTGTTTTCGTCCAAGCCTCGTTTCCTTGCTAGCCTCGTTTTCCTCCTAGCCTCGTTTCCATGTTAGCCTCGTTTCTACGGAAGCCTCGTTTTGGTTAAAAAGCCCTAGCATCGTTTCCATGCTAGCCTTGTTTAGATGCTGTAAGCCCTAGCCTAGTTTATGTCATAGCCTTGTTTTCATTGTAGCCTCGTTTTCATACTAGCCTCGTTTTGGTTCTAAAAGCTCTAGCCTCTTTTTCGTCCTAGCCTCTTTTCAATACAAGCCACGTTTTGGTGCTAAAAGCCCTAGCCGCCTTTTCGTCCAAACCTCGTTTACGTGCTAAAAGCCTTAGCCTCTTTTTGTTCTAGCCTCGTTTCCATGCTAGCCTTGTTTTCGTCCTAGCCTGGTTTCCATGCAAGCCTTGTTTTGGTTCTAAAGCCCGAGCCTCGTTTCCGGTTTTTTTCTAGCCTTCTTTCCATGCCCTAACCCTAACCCCAAAACCTAACCCTAACCCTAACCCCAAACCCTAACCCCAAACCCTAACCCTAACCCTAGCCTTATTTTCATCCTAGCCCCTTTTGTTACAAAAAGCCCTAGCCTCGTTTTCGTCCTAGCCTTGTTTCCATGCTAGCCTCGTTTCCATCCAAGCCTCGTTTTGGTGCTAAAAATCACTAGCCTCGTTTGCATGCTAGCTTCGTTTCCATGCAAGCCTTGATTTGGTGCAAAAAGCCCTAGCCTCTTTTTTGTCCTAGCTTCGTTTCCATGGTAACCTCGTTTTCGTCCTAGCCTTGTTTCCGTGCTGGCCTCGTTTTGGTGCTAAAAGCTCTAGCCTCATTTCCATGCTAGCTTCGTTTATATGCTGAAAGCCCTAGCCTCGTTTTCGTCCTAGCCTCTTTTCCATGCTAGCCTCGTAAAGGTGCTTAAAGTTCTAGCCTCGTTTATGTCATAGCCTTTTTTCATCGTAGCCTCGTTTTCATGCTAGTCTCGTTTTGGTTCTAAAAGCCCTAGCCTCTTTTTCGTCCTAGCCTCGTTTCCATGCAAGCCTTGTTTTGGTGCAAAAAGCCCTAGCCTCTTTTTTGTCCTAGCCTCGTTTCCATCCTAGCCTCGTTTTCGTCCTAGCCTCGTTTTCGTCCTAGCCTCGTTTCCGTGCTGGCCTCGTTTTGGTGCTAAAAGCCCTAGCCTCGTTTCCATGCTAGCCTCGTTTAGATGCTGAAAGCTCTAGCCTCGTTTATGTCGTAGCTTCGTTTTCATCGTAGCCTCGTTTTCATGCTAGTCTTGTTTTGGTTCTAAAAGCCCTAGCCATTTTTTCGTCCCAGCCTCGATTCCATGGAAGCCTCGTTTTGGTGCTAAAGCCCTAGCCTTTTTTGTCCTAGCCACGTTTTCATGCTAGCCTCGTTTTCGTCCTAGCCTCGTTTTGGTGCTAAAAGCCCTGGGCTCTTACCTCCTAGCCTCGTTTCCAAGCAAGCCACGTTTTGGTTTTAAAGCCCTAGCCTCGTTTTCGTCCTAGCCTCTTTTCCATGCTAGCCTCGTTAAGGTGCTAAAAGTTCTAGCCTCGTTTATGTCATAGCCTCGTTTTCATCGTAGCCTCGTTTTCATACTAGTCTCGTTTTGGTTCTAAAAGCCCTAGCCTCGTTACCATGCTAGCCTCGTTTAGATGCTGAAAGACCTACCCTCGTTTTCGTCCTAGCCTCTTTTCCATGATAGCCTCTTTAAGGTGTTAAAAGCTCTAGCCTCGTTTATGTAATAATCTCGTTTTCATCGTAGCATCGTCTCCGTGCTAGCCTCGTTTTGGTGCTAAAAGCCTTAGCCTCGTTTCCATGCTAGACTCGTTTAGGTGCTAAAAGCTCTTGCTTGGTCTTCCTCCTAGCCTCGTTTCCACGCAAGCCATGTTTTGGTATTAAAGACCTAGCCTCGCTTTTGTCCTAGCCTCGTTTCCATGCTAGCCTCGTTAAGGTGCTAAAAGTTCTAGCCTCGTTTATGTCATAGCCTCGTTTTCATCCTAGCCTCGTTTTCATACTAGTTTCGTTTTGGTTCTAAAAGCCCTAGCCTCTTTTTCGTCCTAGCCTCGTTTCAATGCTAGCCTCGTTTTCGTGCTAGCCTCATTTTCGTGCTAGCCTCGTTTTGGTGCTAAAAATTCTAGCCTCGTTTATGTCATAGCCTCGTTGTCCTCCTAGCCTCGTTTCCATGCTAGCCTCGTCTCTACGGAAGCCTCGTTTTGGTTCTAAAAGCCCTAGCCTCGTTTCCATGCTAGCCTCGTTAATATGCTGAAAGCCCTAGCCTCGTTTATGTCATAGCTTCGTTTTCATCGTAGCCTCGTTTCCATGCTAGCCTTGTTTTCGTCCAAGCCTCGTTTCCATGCTAGCCTCGTTTCCATGCAAGCCTTTTTTTTGGTGCGAAAAACTTTAGCCTCTTTTTGCCCTAGCCTCGTTTCCATGCTAGCCTCGTTTTCGTCCTAGCCTCGTTTCCATGCTAGCCTTGTTTAGATGCTGAAAGCCCTAGCCTCGTTTTCGTCCTAGCCTCTCTTAGATGCTAGCCTCGTTAAGGTGCTAAAAGTTCTACTTTCGTTTATGTCATAACCTCGTTTTCATCGTAGCCTCGTTATCATACCAGTCTCGTTTTGGTTCTAAAAGCCCTAGCCTCTTTTTCTTCCTAGCCTCGTTTCCAAGATAGCCTCGTTTTCGTCCTAGCCTCGTTTCCGTGCTAGCCTTGTTTTGGTGCTAGCCTCGTTTAGATGCTGAAAGACCTAGCCTCGTTTTCGTCCTAGCCTCTTTTCAATGATAGCCTCGTTAAGGTGTTAAGAGCTCTAGCCTCGTTTATGTAATGGCCTCGTTTTCATCATAGCATCGTCTCCGTGCTAGCCTCGTTTTGGTGCTAAAATCCTTAGCCTCGTTTCCATGCTAGCCTCGTTTATGTGCTAAAAGCTCTTGCTTTGTCTTCCTCCTAGCCTCGTTTCCAAGCAAGCCATGTTTTGGTATTAAAGCCCTAGCCTCGTTTTTGTCCTAGCCTCGTTTCTATGCTAGCCTTGTTAAGGTGCTAAAAGTTCTAGCCTCGTTTATGTAATAGCCTCGTTTTCATCGTAGCATCGTCTCCGTGCTAGCCTCGTTTTGGTGCTAAAAGCCTTAGCCTCGTTTCCATGCTAACCTCGTTTTGGTTCTAAAAGCCCTAGCCTCTTACGTCCTAGCCTCGTTTCCAAGCAAGCCACGTTTTTGTATTAAAGCCCTAGCCTCGTTTTCGTCCTAGCCTCTTTTCCATGCTAGCCTCGTTAAGGTGCTAAAAGTTCTAGCCTCTTTATGTCATAGCCTCGTTTTCATCGTAGCCTCGTTTTCATACTAGTCTCGTTTTGGTTCTAAAAAACCTAGCCTCTTTTTCGTCCTAGCCTCGTTTCCATGCTAGCCTTGTTTTCGTCCAAGCCTCGTTTCCTTGCTAGCCTCGTTTTCCTCCTAGCCTCGTTTCCATGTTAGCCTCGTTTCTACGGAAGCCTCGTTTTGGTTAAAAAGCCCTAGCATCGTTTCCATGCTAGCCTTGTTTAGATGCTGTAAGCCCTAGCCTAGTTTATGTCATAGCCTTGTTTTCATTGTAGCCTCGTTTTCATACTAGCCTCGTTTGGTTCTAAAAGCTCTAGCCTCTTTTTCGTCCTAGCCTCTTTTCAATACAAGCCACGTTTTGGTGCTAAAAGCCCTAGCCGCCTTTTCGTCCAAACCTCGTTTACGTGCTAAAAGCCTTAGCCTCTTTTGTTCTAGCCTCGTTTCCATGCTAGCCTTGTTTTCGTCCTAGCCTGGTTTCCATGCAAGCCTTGTTTTGGTTCTAAAGCCCGAGCCTCGTTTCCGGTTTTTTTCTAGCCTTCTTTCCATGCCCTAACCCTAACCCCAAAACCTAACCCTAACCCTAACCCCAAACCCTAACCCCAAACCCTAACCCTAACCCTAGCCTTATTTTCATCCTAGCCCCTTTTGTTACAAAAAGCCCTAGCCTCGTTTCGTCCTAGCCTTGTTTCCATGCTAGCCTCGTTTCCATCCAAGCCTCGTTTTGGTGCTAAAAATCACTAGCCTCGTTTGCATGCTAGCTTCGTTTCCATGCAAGCCTTGATTTGGTGCAAAAAGCCCTAGCCTCTTTTTTGTCCTAGCTTCGTTTCCATGGTAACCTCGTTTTCGTCCTAGCCTTGTTTCCGTGCTGGCCTCGTTTTTGGTGCTAAAAGCTCTAGCCTCATTTCCATGCTAGCTTCGTTTATATGCTGAAAGCCCTAGCCTCGTTTTCGTCCTAGCCTCTTTTCCATGCTAGCCTCGTAAAGGTGCTTAAAGTTCTAGCCTCGTTTATGTCATAGCCTTTTTTCATCGTAGCCTCGTTTTCATGCTAGTCTCGTTTTGGTTCTAAAAGCCCTAGCCTCTTTTTCGTCCTAGCCTCGTTTCCATGCAAGCCTTGTTTTGGTGCAAAAAGCCCTAGCCTCTTTTTTGTCCTAGCCTCGTTTCCATGCTAGCCTCGTTTTCGTCCTAGCCTCGTTTTCGTCCTAGCCTCGTTTCCGTGCTGGCCTCGTTTTGGTGCTAAAAGCCCTAGCCTCGTTTCCATGCTAGCCTCGTTTAGATGCTGAAAGCTCTAGCCTCGTTTATGTCGTAGCTTCGTTTTCATCGTAGCCTCGTTTCATGCTAGTCTTGTTTTGGTTCTAAAAGCCCTAGCCATTTTTTCGTCCCAGCCTCGATTCCATGGAAGCCTCGTTTTGGTGCTAAAGCCCTAGCCTTTTTTGTCCTAGCCACGTTTTTCATGCTAGCCTCGTTTTCGTCCTAGCCTCGTTTTGGTGCTAAAAGCCCTGGGCTCTTACCTCCTAGCCTCGTTTCCAAGCAAGCCACGTTTTGGTTTTAAAGCCCTAGCCTCGTTTTCGTCCTAGCCTCTTTTCCATGCTAGCCTCGTTAAGGTGCTAAAAGTTCTAGCCTCGTTTATGTCATAGCCTCGTTTTCATCGTAGCTCGTCGTTTTCATACTAGTCTCGTTTTGGTTCTAAAAGCCCTAGCCTCGTTACATGCTAGCCTCGTTTAGATGCTGAAAGACCTACCCTCGTTTTCGTCCTAGCCTCTTTTCCATGATAGCCTCTTTAAGGTGTTAAAAGCTCTAGCCTCGTTTATGTAATAATCTCGTTTTCATCGTAGCATCGTCTCCGTGCTAGCCTCGTTTTGGTGCTAAAAGCCTTAGCCTCGTTTCCATGCTAGACTCGTTTAGGTGCTAAAAGCTCTTGCTTGGTCTTCCTCCTAGCCTCGTTTCCACGCAAGCCATGTTTTGGTATTAAAGACCTAGCCTCGCTTTTGTCCTAGCCTCGTTTCCATGCTAGCCTCGTTAAGGTGCTAAAAGTTCTAGCCTCGTTTATGTCATAGCCTCGTTTTCATCCTAGCCTCGTTTTCATACTAGTTTCGTTTTGGTTCTAAAAGCCCTAGCCTCTTTTTCGTCCTAGCCTCGTTTCAATGCTAGCCTCGTTTTCGTGCTAGCCTCATTTTCGTGCTAGCCTCGTTTTGGTGCTAAAAATTCTAGCCTCGTTTATGTCATAGCCTCGTTGTCCTCCTAGCCTCGTTTCCATGCTAGCCTCGTCTCTACGGAAGCCTCGTTTTGGTTCTAAAGCCCTAGCCTCGTTTCCATGCTAGCCTCGTTAATATGCTGAAAGCCCTAGCCTCGTTTATGTCATAGCTTCGTTTTCATCGTAGCCTCGTTTCCATGCTAGCCTTGTTTTCGTCCAAGCCTCGTTTCCATGCTAGCCTCGTTTCCATGCAAGCCTTTTTTTTGGTGCGAAAAACTTTAGCCTCTTTTTGCCCTAGCCTCGTTTCCATGCTAGCCTCGTTTTCGTCCTAGCCTCGTTTCCATGCTAGCCTTGTTTAGATGCTGAAAGCCCTAGCCTCGTTTTCGTCCTAGCCTCTCTTAGATGCTAGCCTCGTTAAGGTGCTAAAAGTTCTACTTTCGTTTATGTCATAACCTCGTTTTCATCGTAGCCTCGTTATCATACCAGTCTCGTTTTGGTTCTAAAAGCCCTAGCCTCTTTTTCTTCCTAGCCTCGTTTCCAAGATAGCCTCGTTTTCGTCCTAGCCTCGTTTCCGTGCTAGCCTTGTTTTGGTGCTAGCCTCGTTTAGATGCTGAAAGACCTAGCCTCGTTTTCGTCCTAGCCTCTTTTCAATGATAGCCTCGTTAAGGTGTTAAGAGCTCTAGCCTCGTTTATGTAATGGCCTCGTTTTCATCATAGCATCGTCTCCGTGCTAGCCTCGTTTTGGTGCTAAAATCCTTAGCCTCGTTTCCATGCTAGCCTCGTTTATGTGCTAAAAGCTCTTGCTTTGTCTTCCTCCTAGCCTCGTTTCCAAGCAAGCCATGTTTTGGTATTAAAGCCCTAGCCTCGTTTTTGTCCTAGCCTCGTTTCTATGCTAGCCTCGTTAAGGTGCTAAAAGTTGTAGCCTCGTTTATGTCATAGCCTCGTTTTCATCGTAGCTTCGTTTTCATACTAGTCTCGCTTTGGTTCTAAAAGCCCTAGCCTTTTTTTCGTCCTAGCCTCGTTTCCAAGCTAGCCTCGTTTTCATCGTAGCATCGTTTTCGTGCTAGCCTCGTTTTGGTGCTAAAAGCCTTAGCCTCGTTTCCATGCTAACCTCGTTTTTTTAAAAGCCCTAGCCTCTTTTTCGTCCTAGCGTCGTTTCCATGCTAGCCTCGTTTAGATGCTGAAAGACCTAGCCTCGTTTTCGTCCTAGCCTCTTTTCCATGCAAGCCTCGTTTCCATGCCCAGCCTCGTTTTGGTGCTAAAAGCCCTAGGTTCTTACGTCCTCGCCTCGTTTCCAAGCAAGCCACGTTTTGGTATTAAAGCCCTAGCCTCGTTTTTTTCGTAGCCTTGTATCCATGCTAGCCTTGTTTTTGTGCTAAAAGTTCTAGCCTCGTTTATGTCATAGCCTTTTTTTCATCGTAGCCTCGTTTTCGTGCTAGTCTCGTTTTAGTTCTAAAAGCCCTAGCAATTTTTTCGTCCTAGCCTCGTTTCCATGCTAGCCTCGTTTTCGTCCTAGCTTCGTTTTGGTGCTAGAAGCCCTAGGCTCTTACGTCCTAGCCTCGTTTCCATGCAAGCCACGTTTTGGTATTAACGCCCTAGCCTCGTTTTCGTCCTAGCCTCTTTTCCATGCTAGGCTCATTAAGGTGCTAAAAGTTCTAGCCTCGTTTATGTCATAGCCTCGTTTTCATCCTAGCCTCGTTTTCATACTAGTCTCGTTTTGATTCTAAAAGCCCTAGCCTCTTTTTCGTCCTAGCCTCGTTTCCATGCTAGCCTCGTTTTCGTGCTAGCCTCGTTTTCGTGCTAGCCTCGTTTTGGTGCTAAAAGCCCTAGCCTCGTTACCATGCTAGCCTCGTTTAGATGCTGAAAGACCTAGCCTCGTTTTCGTCCTAGCCTCTTTTCCATGATAGCCTCGTTAAGGTGTTAAAAGCTCTAACCTCGTTTATGTCATAGCTTCGTTTTCATTGTAGCCTCGTTTTCATGCTAGTCTCGTTTTGGTTCTAAAAGCCCTAGCCATTTTTTCGTCCCAGCCTCGATTCCATGGAAGCCTCGTTTTGGTGCTAAAGCCCTACCTTTTTTTTGCCCTAGCCTCGTTTCCATGCTAGCCTCGTTTTCGTCCTAGCCTCGTTTTGGTGCTAAAAGCACTGGGCTCTTACGTCCTAGCCTCGTTTCCAAGCAAGCCACGTTTTGGTTTTAAAGCCCTAGCCTCGTTTTCGTCCTAGCCTCTTTTCCATGCTAGCCTCGTTAAGGTGCTAAAAGTTCTAGCCTCGTTTATGTTCTAGCCTCTTTTCCATGCTAGCCTTGTTTTCGTCCAAGCCTCGTTTTGATTCTAAAAGCCCTAGCCTCTTTTTCGTCCTAGCCTCGTTTCCATGCTAGCCTCGTTTTCGTGCTAGCCTCGTTTTCGTGCTAGCCTCGTTTTGGTGCTAAAAGCCCTAGCCTCGTTACCATGCTAGCCTCGTTTAGATGCTGAAAGACCTAGCCTCGTTTTCGTCCTAGCCTCTTTTCCATGATAGCCTCGTTAAGGTGCTAAAAGTTCTAGCCTCGTTTATGTCATAGCCTCGTTGTCCTCCTAGCCTCGTTTCCATGCTAGCCTCGTCTCTACGGAAGCCTCGTTTTGGTTCTAAAAGCCCTAGCCTCGTTTCCATGCTAGCCTCGTTAATATGCTGAAAGCCCTAGCCTCGTTTATGTCATAGCTTCGTTTTCATCGTAGCCTCGTTTCCATGCTAGCCTTGTTTTCGTCCAAGCCTCGTTTCCATGCTAGCCTCGTTTCCATGCAAGCCTTTTTTTTGGTGCGAAAAACTTTAGCCTCTTTTTGCCCTAGCCTCGTTTCCATGCTAGCCTCGTTTTCGTCCTAGCCTCGTTTCCATGCTAGCCTTGTTTAGATGCTGAAAGCCCTAGCCTCGTTTTCGTCCTAGCCTCTCTTAGATGCTAGCCTCGTTAAGGTGCTAAAAGTTCTACTTTCGTTTATGTCATAACCTCGTTTTCATCGTAGCCTCGTTATCATACCAGTCTCGTTTTGGTTCTAAAAGCCCTAGCCTCTTTTTCTTCCTAGCCTCGTTTCCAAGATAGCCTCGTTTTCGTCCTAGCCTCGTTTCCGTGCTAGCCTTGTTTTGGTGCTAGCCTCGTTTAGATGCTGAAAGACCTAGCCTCGTTTTCGTCCTAGCCTCTTTTCAATGATAGCCTCGTTAAGGTGTTAAGAGCTCTAGCCTCGTTTATGTAATGGCCTCGTTTTCATCATAGCATCGTCTCCGTGCTAGCCTCGTTTTGGTGCTAAAATCCTTAGCCTCGTTTCCATGCTAGCCTCGTTTATGTGCTAAAAGCTCTTGCTTTGTCTTCCTCCTAGCCTCGTTTCCAAGCAAGCCATGTTTTGGTATTAAAGCCCTAGCCTCGTTTTTGTCCTAGCCTCGTTTCTATGCTAGCCTCGTTAAGGTGCTAAAGTTGTAGCCTCGTTTATGTCATAGCCTCGTTTTCATCGTAGCTTCGTTTTCATACTAGTCTCGCTTTGGTTCTAAAAGCCCTAGCCTTTTTTTTCGTCCTAGCCTCGTTTCCAAGCTAGCCTCGTTTCATCGTAGCATCGTTTTCGTGCTAGCCTCGTTTTGGTGCTAAAAGCCTTAGCCTCGTTTCCATGCTAACCTCGTTTTGGTTCTAAAAGCCCTAGCCTCTTTTTCGTCCTAGCGTCGTTTCCATGCTAGCCTCGTTTAGATGCTGAAAGACCTAGCCTCGTTTTCGTCCTAGCCTCTTTTCCATGCAAGCCTCGTTTCCATGCCCAGCCTCGTTTTGGTGCTAAAAGCCCTAGGTTCTTACGTCCTCGCCTCGTTTCCAAGCAAGCCACGTTTTGGTATTAAAGCCCTAGCCTCGTTTTTTTCGTAGCCTTGTATCCATGCTAGCCTTGTTTTTGTGCTAAAAGTTCTAGCCTCGTTTATGTCATAGCCTTTTTTTCATCGTAGCCTCGTTTTCGTGCTAGTCTCGTTTTAGTTCTAAAAGCCCTAGCAATTTTTTCGTCCTAGCCTCGTTTCCATGCTAGCCTCGTTTTCGTCCTAGCTTCGTTTTGGTGCTAGAAGCCCTAGGCTCTTACGTCCTAGCCTCGTTTCCATGCAAGCCACGTTTTGGTATTAACGCCCTAGCCTCGTTTTTCGTCCTAGCCTCTTTTCCATGCTAGGCTCATTAAGGTGCTAAAAGTTCTAGCCTCGTTTATGTCATAGCCTCGTTTCATCCTAGCCTCGTTTTCATACTAGTCTCGTTTTGATTCTAAAAGCCCTAGCCTCTTTTTCGTCCTAGCCTCGTTTCCATGCTAGCCTCGTTTTCGTGCTAGCCTCGTTTTCGTGCTAGCCTCGTTTTGGTGCTAAAAGCCCTAGCCTCGTTACCATGCTAGCCTCGTTTAGATGCTGAAAGACCTAGCCTCGTTTCGTCCTAGCCTCTTTTCCATGATAGCCTCGTTAAGGTGTTAAAAGCTCTAACCTCGTTTATGTCATAGCTTCGTTTTCATTGTAGCCTCGTTTTCATGCTAGTCTCGTTTTGGTTCTAAAAGCCCTAGCCATTTTTTCGTCCAGCCTCGATTCCATGGAAGCCTCGTTTTGGTGCTAAAGCCCTACCTTTTTTTTTGCCCTAGCCTCGTTTCCATGCTTAGCCTCGTTTTCGTCCTAGCCTCGTTTTGGTGCTAAAAGCACTGGGCTCTTACGTCCTAGCCTCGTTTCCAAGCAAGCCACGTTTTGGTTTTAAAGCCCTAGCCTCGTTTTCGTCCTAGCCTCTTTTCCATGCTAGCCTCGTTAAGGTGCTAAAAGTTCTAGCCTCGTTTATGTTCTAGCCTCTTTTCCATGCTAGCCTTGTTTTCGTCCAAGCCTCGTTTTGATTCTAAAAGCCCTAGCCTCTTTTTCGTCCTAGCCTCGTTTCCATGCTAGCCTCGTTTTCGTGCTAGCCTCGTTTTCGTGCTAGCCTCGTTTTGGTGCTAAAAGCCCTAGCCTCGTTACCATGCTAGCCTCGTTTAGATGCTGAAAGACCTAGCCTCGTTTTCGTCCTAGCCTCTTTTCCATGATAGCCTCGTTAAGGTGCTAAAAGTTCTAGCCTCGTTTATGTCATAGCCTCGTTGTCCTCCTAGCCTCGTTTCCATGCTAGCCTCGTTTCTACGGAAGCCTCGTTTTGGTTCTAAAAGCCCTAGCCTCGTTTCCATGCTAGCCTCGTTTATATGCTGAAAGCCCTAGCCTCGTTTATGTCATAGCTTCGTTTTCATCGTAGCTTCGTTTTCATGCTAGTCTCGTTTTGGTTCTAAAAGCCCTAGCCATTTTTTCGTCCCATCCTCGATTCCATGGAAGCCTCGTTTTGGTGCTAAAGCCCTAGCCTTTTTTTGTCCTAGCCTCGTTTCCATGCTAGCCTCGTTTTCGTCCAAGCCTCGTTTCAATGCAAGCCTCGTTTCCAAGCAAGCCACGTTTTGGTATTAAAGCCCTAGCCTTCTTCTCCCTCTAGCTTTGTTTCCCAGCTAGCCTCGTTTAGGTGCTAAAAGCCCTAGCCTCGTTTTCGTCCTAGCCTCGTTTCCATGCTAGCCTTGTTAAATTGCTAAAAGCTCTACCCTCGTTTATGTAATAGCCTCGTTTTCATCGTAGCATCGTCTCCGTGCTAGCCTCGTTTTGGTGCTAAAAGCCTTAGCCTCGTTTCCATGCTAACCTCGTTTAGATGGTGAAAGCCTTAGCCTCGTTTTCATCCTACTCTCTTTTAGATGCTAGCCTTGTTAAGGTGCTAAAAGTTCTAGCCTCGTTTATGTAATAGCCTCGTTTTCATCGTAGCATCGTCTCCGTGCTAGCCTCGTTTAGGTGCTAAAAGCCTTAGCCTCGTTTCCATGCTAACCTCGTTTTGGTTCTAAAAGCCCTAGCCTCTTACGTCCTAGCCTCGTTTCCAAGCAAGCCACGTTTTGGTATTAAAGCCCTAGCCTCGTTTTCGTCCTAGCCTCTTTTCCATGCTAGCCTCGTTAAGGTGCTAAAAGTTCTAGCCTCTTTATGTCATAGCCTCGTTTTCATCGTAGCCTCGTTTTCATACTAGTCTCGTTTTGATTCTAAAAGCCCTAGCCTCTTTTTCGTCCTAGCCTCGTTTCCATGCTAGCCTTGTTTTCGTCCAAGCCTCGTTTCCATGCTAGCCTCGTTTTCCTCCTAGCCTCGAATCCATGTTAGCCTCGTTTCTACGGAAGCCTCGTTTTGGTTCTAAAAGCCCTAGCATCGTTTCCATGCTAGCCTTGTTTAGATGCTGTAAGCCCTAGCCTCGTTTATGTCATAGCTTCGTTTTCATCGTAGCCTCATTTTCATGCTAGTCTCGTTTTGGTTCTAAAAGCCCTAGCCTCGTTTTCGTCCTAGCCTCTCTTAGATGCTTGCCTCGTTAAGGTGCTAAAAGTTCAAGCCTCGTTTATGTCATAGCCTTGTTTTCATTGTAGCCTCGTTTTCATACTAGTCTCGTTTTGGTTCTAAAAGCTCTAGCCTCTTTTTCGTCCTAGCCTCTTTTCAATACAAGCCACGTTTTGGTGCTAAAAGCCCTAGCCTCCTTTTCGTCCAAACCTCGTTTCCGTGCTAAAAGCCTTAGCCTCTTTTTGTTCTAGCCTCGTTTCCATGCTAGCCTTGTTTTCGTCCTAGCCTGGTTTCCATGCAAGCCTTGTTTTGGTTCTAAAGCCCGAGCCTCGTTTCCGGTTTTTTTCTAGCCTTCTCTCCATGCCCTAACCCTAACCCTAACCCCAAACCCTAACCCTAACCCTAACCCTAACCCCAAACCCTAACCCCAACCCCAAACCCTAACCCTAACCCTAGCCTTATTTTCGTCCTAGTCCGTTTTGTGACAAAAAGCCCTAGCCTCGCTTTCGTCCTAGCCTTGTTTCCATGCTAGCCTCGTTTCAATCCAAGCCTCGTTTTGGTGCTAAAAATCACTAGCCTCGTTTGCATGCTAGCTTCGTTTCCATGCAAGCCTTGTTTTGGTGCAAAAAGCCCTAGCCTCTTTTTTGTCCTAGCCTCGTTTCCATGGTAACCTTGTTTTCGTCCTAGCCTCGTTTCCGTGCTGGCCTCGTTTTGGTGCTAAAAGCTCTAGCCTCATTTCCATACTAGCTTCGTTTATATGCTGAAAGCCCTAGCCTCGTTTTCGTCCTAGCCTCTTTTCCATGCTAGCCTCGTTAAGGTGCTAAAAGTTCTAGCCTCGTTTATGTCATAGCCTTTTTTCATCGTAGCCTCGTTTTCATGCTAGTCTCGTTTTGATTCTAAAAGCCCTAGCCTCTTTTTCGTCCTAGCCTCGTTTCCATGGAAGCGTCGTTTTGGTGCTAAAGCCCTAGCCTCTTTTTTGACCTAGCCTCTTTTCCATGCTAGCCTCGTTTTCGTCCTAGCCTCGTTTTCGTCCTAGCCTCTTTTCCGTGCTAGCCTCGTTAAGGTGCTAAAAGTTCTAGCCTCGTTTATGTCATAGCCTTTTTTCATCGTAGCCTCGTTTCCATGCCCAGCCTCGTTTTGGTGCTAAAAGCCCTAGGTTCTTACGTCCTAGCCTCGTTTCCAAGCAAGCCACGTTTTGGTATTAAAGCCCTAGCCTCGTTTTTTTCGTAGCCTTGTATCCATGCTAGCCTTGTTTTTGTGCTAAAAGTTCTAGCCTCGTTTATGTCATAGCCTTTTTTTCATCGTAGCCTCGTTTTCGTGCTAGTCTCGTTTTAGTTCTAAAAGCCCTAGCAATTTTTTCGTCCTAGCCTCGTTTCCATGCTAGCCTCGTTTTCGTCCTAGCCTCGTTTTGGTGCTAGAAGCCCTAGGCTCTTACGTCCTAGCCTCGTTTCCAAGCAAGCCACGTTTTGGTATTAAAGCCCTAGCCTCGTTTTCGTCCTAGCCTCTTTTCCATGCTAGGCTCATTAAGGTGCTAAAAGTTCTAGCCTCGTTTATGTCATAGCCTCGTTTTCATCCTAGCCTCGTTTTCATACTAGTCTCGTTTTGGTTCTAAAAGCCCTAGCCTCTTTTTCGTCCTAGCCTCGTTTCAATGCTAGCCTCGTTTTCGTGCTAGTCTCGTTTTCGTGCTAGCCTCGTTTTGGTGCTAAAAGCCCTAGCCTCGTTACCATGCTAGCCTCGTTTAGATGCTGAAAGACCTAGCCTCGTTTTCGTCCTAGCCTCTTTTCCATGATAGCCTCGTTAAAGTGTTAAAAGCTCTAGCCTCGTTTATGTCATAGCTTCGTTTTCATCGTAGCCTCGTTTTCATGCTAGTCTCGTTTTGGTTCTAAAAGCCCTAGCCATTTTTTCGTCCCAGCCTCGATTCCATGGAAGCATCGTTTTGGTGCTAAAGCCCTACCTTTTTTTTGCCCTAGCCTCGTTTCCATGCTAGCCTCGTTTTCGTCCTAGCCTCGTTTTGGTGCTAAAAGCCCTGGGCCCTTACGTCCTAGCCTCGTTTCCAAGCAAGCCACGTTTTGGTTTTAAAGCCCTAGCCTCGTTTTCGTCCTAGCCTCTTTTCCATGCTAGCCTCGTTAAGGTGCTAAAAGTTCTAGCCTCGTTTATGTCATAGCCTCGTTTTCATCGTAGCCTCGTTTTCATACTAGTCTCGTTTTGGTTCTAAAAGCCCTAGCCTCTTTTTCGTCCTAGCCTCGTTTCCAAGCTAGCCTCGTATAGATGCTGAAAGACCTAGCCTCGTTTTCGTCCTAGCCTCTTTTCCATGCTAGCCTCGTTAAGGTGCTAAAAGCTCTACCCTCGTTTATGTAATAGCCTCGTTTTCATCGTAGCATCGTCTCCGTGCTAGCCTCGTTTTGGTGCTAAAAGCCTTAGCCTCGTTTCCATGCTAACCTCGTTTAGATGGTGAAAGCCTTAGCCTCGTTTTCATCCTACTCTTTTTTAAATGCTAGCGTTGTTAAGGTGCTAAAAGTTCTAGCCTCGTTTATGTAATAGCCTTGTTTTCATCGTAGCATCGTCTCCATGCTAGCCTCGTTTTGGTGCTAAAAGCCTTAGCCTCGTTTTCATGCTAGTCTCGTTTTAGTTCTAAAAGCCCTAGCCGTTTTTTCGTCCTAGCCTCGTTTCCATGCTAGCCTCGTTTTCGTCCTAGCCTCGTTTTGGTGCTAAAAGCCCTAGGCTCTTACGTCCTAGCTTCGTTTCCAAGCAAGCCACGTTTTGGTATTAAAGCCCTAGCCTCGTTTTCGTCCTAGCCTCTTTTCCATGCTAGGCTCATTAAGGTGCTAAAAGTTCTAGCCTCGTTTATGTCATAGCCTCGTTTTCATCCTAGCCTCGTTTTCATACTAGTCTCGTTTTGGTTCTAAATGCCCTACCCTCTTTTTCGTCCTAGCCTCGTTTCCATGCTAGCCTCGTTTTTGTGCTAGCCTCGTTTTCGTGCTAGCCTCCTTTTGGTGCTAAAAGCCTTAGCCTCGTTACCATGCTAGCCTCGTTTAGATGCTGAAAGACCTAGCCTCGTTTTCGTCCTAGCCTCTTTTCCATGATAGCCTCGTTAAGGTGCTAAAAGCTCTACCCTCGTTTATGTAATAGCCTCGTTTTCATCGTAGCATCGTCTCCGTGCTAGCCTCGTTTTGGTGCTAAAAGCCTTAGCCTCGTTTCCATGCTAACCTCGTTTAGATGGTGAAAGCCTTAGCCTCGTTTTCATCCTACTCTCTTTTAAATGCTAGCGTTGTTAAGGTGCTAAAAGTTCTAGCCTCGTTTATGTAATAGCCTTGTTTTCATCGTAGCATCGTCTCCATGCTAGCCTCGTTTTGGTGCTAAAAGCCTTAGCCTCGTTTTCATGCTAGTCTCGTTTTAGTTCTAAAAGCCCTAGCCGTTTTTTCGTCCTAGCCTCGTTTCCATGCTAGCCTCGTTTTCGTCCTAGCCTCGTTTTGGTGCTAAAAGCCCTAGGCTCTTACGTCCTTGCCTCGTTTCCAAGCAAGCCACGTTTTGGTATTAAAGCCCTAGCCTCGTTTTCGTCCTAGCCTCTTTTCCATGCTAGGCTCATTAAGGTGCTAAAAGTTCTAGCCTCGTTTATGTCATAGCCTCGTTTTCATCCTAGCCTCGTTTTCATACTAGTCTCGTTTTGATTCTAAAAGCCCTAGCCTCTTTTTCGTCCTAGCCTCGTTTCCATGCTAGCCTCGTTTTCGTGCTAGCCTCGTTTTCGTGCTAGCCTCGTTTTGGTGCTAAAAGCCCTAGCCTCGTTACCATGCTAGCCTCGTTTAGATGCTGAAAGACCTAGCCTCGTTTTCGTCCTAGCCTCTTTTCCATGATAGCCTCGTTAAGGTGTTAAAAGCTCTAACCTCGTTTATGTCATAGCTTCGTTTTCATTGTAGCCTCGTTTTCATGCTAGTCTCGTTTTGGTTCTAAAAGCCCTAGCCATTTTTTCGTCCCAGCCTCGATTCCATGGAAGCCTCGTTTTGGTGCTAAAGCCCTACCTTTTTTTGCCCTAGCCTCGTTTCCATGCTAGCCTCGTTTTCGTCCTAGCCTCGTTTTGGTGCTAAAAGCCCTGGGCTCTTACGTCCTAGCCTCGTTTCCAAGCAAGCCACGTTTTGGTTTTAAAGCCCTAGCCTCGTTTTCGTCATAGCCTCTTTTCCATGCTAGCCTCGTTAAGGTGCTAAAAGTTCTAGCCTCGTTTATGTTCTAGCCTCTTTTCCATGCTAGCCTTGTTTTCGTCCAAGCCTCGTTTCCATGCAATCCTCGTTTTCGTCCTAGCCTCGTTTTGGTGCTAAAAGCCCTAGGCTCTTACGTCCTAGCCTCGTTTCCAAGCAAGCCACGTTTTGGTATTAAAGCCCTAGCCTCGTTTTCGTCCTAGCCTCTTTTCCATGCTAGGCTCATTAAGGTGCTAAAAGTTCTAGCCTCGTTTATGTCATAGCCTCGTTTTCATCCTAGCCTCGTTTTCATACTAGTCTCGTTTTGATTCTAAAAGCCCTAGCCTCTTTTTCGTCCTAGCCTCGTTTCCATGCTAGCCTCGTTTTCGTGCTAGCCTCGTTTTCGTGCTAGCCTCGTTTTGGTGCTAAAAGCCTTAGCCTCGTTACCATGCTAGCCTCGTTTAGATGCTGAAAGACCTAGCCTCGTTTTCGTCCTAGCCTCTTTTCCATGATAGCCTCGTTAAGGTGCTAAAAGTTCTAGCCTCGTTTATGTCATAGCCTCGTTGTCCTCCTAGCCTCGTTTCCATGCTAGCCTCGTTTCTACGGAAGCCTCGTTTTGGTTCTAAAAGCCCTAGCCTCGTTTCCATGCTAGCCTCGTTTATATGCTGAAAGCCCTAGCCTCGTTTATGTCATAGCTTCGTTTTCATCGTAGCCTCGTTTTCATGCTAGTCTCGTTTTGGTTCTAAAAGCCCTAGCCATTTTTTCGTCCATCCTCGATTCCATGGAAGCCTCGTTTTGGTGCTAAAGCCCTAGCCTTTTTTTGTCCTAGCCTCGTTTCCATGCTAGCCTCGTTTTCGTCCAAGCCTCGTTTCAATGCAAGCCTCGTTTCCAAGCAAGCCACGTTTTGGTATTAAAGCCCTAGCCTTCTTCTCCTCTAGCTTTGTTTCCCAGCTAGCCTCGTTTAGGTGCTAAAAGCCCTAGCCTCGTTTTCGTCCTAGCCTTGTTTCCATGCTAGCCTTGTTAAATTGCTAAAAGCTCTACCCTCGTTTATGTAATAGCCTCGTTTTCATCGTAGCATCGTCTCCGTGCTAGCCTCGTTTTGGTGCTAAAAGCCTTAGCCTCGTTTCCATGCTAACCTCGTTTAGATGGTGAAAGCCTTAGCCTCGTTTTCATCCTACTCTCTTTTAGATGCTAGCCTTGTTTAGGTGCTAAAAGTTCTAGCCTCGTTTATGTAATAGCCTCGTTTTCATCGTAGCATCGTCTCCGTGCTAGCCTCGTTTAGGTGCTAAAAGCCTTAGCCTCGTTTCCATGCTAACCTCGTTTTGGTTCTAAAAGCCCTAGCCTCTTACGTCCTAGCCTCGTTTCCAAGCAACCCACGTTTTGGTATTAAAGCCCTAGCCTCGTTTTCGTCCTAGCCTCTTTTCCATGCTAGCCTTGTTAAGGTGCTAAAAGTTCTAGCCTCTTTATGTCATAGCCTCGTTTTCATCGTAGCCTCGTTTTCATACTAGTCTCGTTTTGGTTCTAAAAGCCCTAGCCTCTTTTTCGTCCCATCCTCGATTCCATGGAAGCCTCGTTTTGGTGCTAAAGCCCTAGCCTTTTTTTGTCCTAGCCTCGTTTCCATGCTAGCCTCGTTTTCGTCCAAGCCTCGTTTCAATGCAAGCCTCGTTTCCAAGCAAGCCACGTTTTGGTATTAAAGCCCTAGCCTTCTTCTCCCTCTAGCTTTGTTTCCCAGCTAGCCTCGTTTAGGTGCTAAAAGCCCTAGCCTCGTTTTCGTCCTAGCCTCGTTTCCATGCTAGCCTTGTTAAATTGCTAAAAGCTCTACCCTCGTTTATGTAATAGCCTCGTTTTCATCGTAGCATCGTCTCCGTGCTAGCCTCGTTTTGGTGCTAAAAGCCTTAGCCTCGTTTCCATGCTAACCTCGTTTAGATGGTGAAAGCCTTAGCCTCGTTTTCATCCTACTCTCTTTTAGATGCTAGCCTTGTTAAGGTGCTAAAAGTTCTAGCCTCGTTTATGTAATAGCCTCGTTTTCATCGTAGCATCGTCTCCATGCTAGCCTCGTTTAGGTGCTAAAAGCCTTAGCCTCGTTTCCATGCTAACCTCGTTTTGGTTCTAAAAGCCCTAGCCTCTTACGTCCTAGCCTTGTTTCCAAGCAACCCACGTTTTGGTATTAAAGCCCTAGCCTCGTTTTCGTCCTAGCCTTGTTTCCATGCTAGCCTTGTTAAATTGCTAAAAGCTCTACCCTCGTTTATGTAATAGCCTCGTTTTCATCGTAGCATCGTCTCCGTGCTAGCCTCGTTTTGGTGCTAAAAGCCTTAGCCTCGTTCCATGCTAACCTCGTTTAGATGGTGAAAGCCTTAGCCTCGTTTTCATCCTACTCTCTTTTAGATGCTAGCCTTGTTTAGGTGCTAAAAGTTCTAGCCTCCTTTATGTAATAGCCTCGTTTTCATCGTAGCATCGTCTCCGTGCTAGCCTCGTTTAGGTGCTAAAAGCCTTAGCCTCGTTTCCATGCTAACCTCGTTTTGGTTCTAAAAGCCCTAGCCTCTTACGTCCTAGCCTCGTTTCCAAGCAACCCACGTTTTGGTATTAAAGCCCTAGCCTCGTTTTCGTCCTAGCCTCTTTTCCATGCTAGCCTTGTTAAGGTGCTAAAAGTTCTAGCCTCTTTATGTCATAGCCTCGTTTTCATCGTAGCCTCGTTTTCATACTAGTCTCGTTTTGGTTCTAAAGCCCTAGCCTCTTTTTCGTCCATCCTCGATTCCATGGAAGCCTCGTTTTGGTGCTAAAGCCCTAGCCTTTTTTGTCCTAGCCTCGTTTCCATGCTAGCCTCGTTTTCGTCCAAGCCTCGTTTCAATGCAAGCCTCGTTTCCAAGCAAGCCACGTTTTGGTATTAAAGCCCTAGCCTTCTTCTCCCTCTAGCTTTGTTTCCCAGCTAGCCTCGTTTAGGTGCTAAAAGCCCTAGCCTCGTTTTCGTCCTAGCCTCGTTTCCATGCTAGCCTTGTTAAATTGCTAAAAGCTCTACCCTCGTTTATGTAATAGCCTCGTTTTCATCGTAGCATCGTCTCCGTGCTAGCCTCGTTTTGGTGCTAAAAGCCTTAGCCTCGTTTCCATGCTAACCTCGTTTAGATGGTGAAAGCCTTAGCCTCGTTTTCATCCTACTCTCTTTTAGATGCTAGCCTTGTTAAGGTGCTAAAAGTTCTAGCCTCGTTTATGTAATAGCCTCGTTTTCATCGTAGCATCGTCTCCATGCTAGCCTCGTTTAGGTGCTAAAAGCCTTAGCCTCGTTTCCATGCTAACCTCGTTTTGGTTCTAAAAGCCCTAGCCTCTTACGTCCTAGCCTTGTTTCCAAGCAACCCACGTTTTGGTATTAAAGCCCTAGCCTCGTTTTCGTCCTAGCCTCTTTTCCATGCTAGCCTTGTTAAGGTGCTAAAAGTTCTAGCCTCTTTATGTCATAGCCTCGTTTTCATCGTAGCCTCGTTTTCATACTAGTCTCGTTTTGGTTCTAAAAGCCCTAGCCTCTTTTTCGTCCTAGCCTCGTTTCCATGCTAGCCTTGTTTTCGTCCAAGCCTCGTTTCCATGCTAGCCTCGTTTTCCTCCTAGCCTCGTTTCCATGTTAGCCTCGTTTCTACGGAAGCCTCGTTTTGGTTCTAAAAGCCCTAGCATCGTTTCCATGCTAGCCTTGTTTAGATGCTGTAAGCCCTAGCCTCGTTTATGTCATAGCTTCGTTTTCATCGTAGCCTCATTTTCAAGCTAGTCTCGTTTTGGTTCTAAAAGCCCTAGCCTCGTTTTCGTCCTAGCCTCTCTTAGATGCTTGCCTCGTTAAGGTGCTAAAAGGTCTAGCCTCGTTTATGTCATAGCCTTGTTTTCATTGTAGCCTCGTTTTCATACTAGTCTCGTTTTGGTTCTAAAAGCTCTAGCCTCTTTTTCGTCCTAGCCTCTTTTCAATACAAGCCACGTTTTGGTGCTAAAAGCCCTAGCCTCCTTTTCGTCCAAACCTCGTTTCCGTGCTAAAAGCCTTAGCCTCTTTTTGTTCTAGCCTCGTTTCCATGCTAGCCTTGTTTTCGTCCTAGCCTGGTTTCCATGCAAGCCTTGTTTTGGTTCTAAAGCCCGAGCCTCGTTTCCGGTTTTTTTCTAGCCTTCTTTCCATGCCCTAACCCTAACCCTAACCCCAAACCCTAACCCTAACCCTAACCCAAACCCTAACCCCAACCCCAAACCCTAACCCTAACCCTAGCCTTATTTTCGTCCTAGCCCGTTTTGTGACAAAAAGCCCTAGCCTCGTTTTCGTCCTAGCCTTGTTTCCATGCTAGCCTCGTTTCAATCCAAGCCTCGTTTTGGTGCTAAAAATCACTAGCCTCGTTTGCATGCTAGCTTCGTTTCCATGCAAGCCTTGTTTTGGTGCAAAAAGCATTAGCCTCTTTTTTGTCCTAGCCTCGTTTCCAAGGTAACCTTGTTTTCGTCCTAGCCTCGTTTCCGTGCTGGCCTCGTTTTGGTGCTAAAAGCTCTAGCCTCATTTCCATGCTAGCTTCGTTTATATGCTGAAAGCCCTAGCCTCGTTTTCGTCCTAGCCTCTTTTCCATGCTAGCCTCGTTAAGGTGCTAAAAGTTCTAGCCTCGTTTATGTCATAGCCTTTTTTATCGTAGCCTCGTTTTCATGCTAGTCTCGTTTTGGTTCTAAAAGCCCTAGCCTCTTTTTCGTCCTAGCCTCGTTTCCATGGAAGCCTCGTTTTGGTGCTAAAGCCCTAGCCTCTTTTTTGACCTAGCCTCTTTTCCATGCTAGCCTCGTTTTCGTCCTAGCCTCGTTTTCGTCCTAGCCTCTTTTCCGTGCTAGCCTCGTTAAGGTGCTAAAAGTTCTAGCCTCGTTTATTTCATAGCCTTTTTTCATCGTAGCCTCGTTTCCATGCCCAGCCTCGTTTTGGTGCTAAAAGCCCTAGGTTCTTACGTCCTAGCCTCGTTTCCAAGCAAGCCACGTTTTGGTATTAAAGCCCTAGCCTCGTTTTTTTCGTAGCCTTGTATCCATGCTAGCCTTGTTTTTGTGCTAAAAGTTCTAGCCTCGTTTATGTCATAGCCTTTTTTCATCGTAGCCTCGTTTTCGTGCTAGTCTCGTTTTAGTTCTAAAAGCCCTAGCAATTTTTTCGTCCTAGCCTCGTTTCCATGCTAGCCTCGTTTTCGTCCTAGCCTCGTTTTGGTGCTAGAAGCCCTAGGCTCTTACGTCCTAGCCTCGTTTCCAAGCAAGCCACGTTTTGGTATTAAAGCCCTAGCCTCGTTTTCGTCCTAGCCTCTTTTCCATGCTAGGCTCATTAAGGTGCTAAAAGTTCTAGCCTCGTTTATGTCATAGCCTCGTTTTCATCCTAGCCTCGTTTTCATACTAGTCTCGTTTTGGTTCTAAAAGCCCTAGCCTCTTTTCGTCCTAGCCTCGTTTCAATGCTAGCCTCGTTTTCGTGCTAGCCTCGTTTTCGTGCTAGCCTCGTTTTGGTGCTAAAAGCCCTAGCCTCGTTACCATGCTAGCCTCGTTTAGATGCTGAAAGACCTAGCCTCGTTTTCGTCCTAGCCTCTTTTCCATGATAGCCTCGTTAAGGTGTTAAAAGCTCTAGCCTCGTTTATGTCATAGCTTCGTTTTCATCGTAGCCTCGTTTTCATGCTAGTCTCGTTTTGGTTCTAAAAGCCCTAGCCATTTTTTCGTCCCAGCCTCGATTCCATGGAAGCATCGTTTGGTGCTAAAGCCCTACCTTTTTTTGCCCTAGCCTCGTTTCCATGCTAGCCTCGTTTTCGTCCTAGCCTCGTTTTGGTGCTAAAAGCCCTGGGCCCTTACGTCCTAGCCTCGTTTCCAAGCAAGCCACGTTTTGGTTTTAAAGCCCTAGCCTCGTTTTCGTCCTAGCCTCTTTTCCATGCTAGCCTCGTTAAGGTGCTAAAAGTTCTAGCCTCGTTTATGTCATAGCCTCGTTTCATCGTAGCCTCGTTTTCATACTAGTCTCGTTTTGGTTCTAAAAGCCCTAGCCTCTTTTTCGTCCTAGCCTCGTTTCCAAGCTAGCCTCGTTTAGATGCTGAAAGACCTAGCCTCGTTTTCGTCCTAGCCTCTTTTCCATGCTAGCCTCGTTAAGGTGCTAAAAGCTCTACCCTCGTTTATGTAATAGCCTCGTTTTCATCGTAGCATCGTCTCCGTGCTAGCCTCGTTTTGGTGCTAAAAGCCTTAGCCTCGTTTCCATGCTAACCTCGTTTAGATGGTGAAAGCCTTAGCCTCGTTTTCATCCTACTCTCTTTTAAATGCTAGCGTTGTTAAGGTGCTAAAAGTTCTAGCCTCGTTTATGTAATAGCCTTGTTTTCATCGTAGCATCGTCTCCATGCTAGCCTCGTTTTGGTGCTAAAAGCCTTAGCCTCGTTTTCATGCTAGTCTCGTTTTAGTTCTAAAAGCCCTAGCCGTTTTTTCGTCCTAGCCTCGTTTCCATGCTAGCCTCGTTTTCGTCCTAGCCTCGTTTTGGTGCTAAAAGCCCTAGGCTCTTACGTCCTTGCCTCGTTTCCAAGCAAGCCACGTTTTAGTATTAAAGCCCTAGCCTCGTTTTCGTCCTAGCCTCTTTTCCATCCTAGGCTCATTAAGGTGCTAAAAGTTCTAGCCTCGTTTATGTCATAGCCTCGTTTTCATCCTAGCCTCGTTTTCATACTAGTCTCGTTTTGATTCTAAAGCCCTAGCCTCTTTTTCGTCCAAGCCTCGTTTCCATGCTAGCCTCGTTTTCGTGCTAGCCTCGTTTTCGTGCTAGCCTCGTTTTGGTGCTAAAAGCCCTAGCCTCGTTAACATGCTAGCCTCGTTTAGATGCTGAAAGACCTAGCCTCGTTTTCGTCCTAGCCTCTTTTCCATGATAGCCTCGTTAAGGTGTTAAAAGCTTTAGCCTCGTTTATGTAATAGCCTCGTTTTCATCGTAGCATCGTCTCCGTGCTAGCCTCGTTTTGGTGCTAAAAGCCTTAGCCTCGTTTCCATGCTAACCTCGTTTTGGTTCTAAAAGCCCTAGCCTCTTACGTCCTAGCCTCGTTTCCAAGCAAGCCACGTTTTGGTATTAAAGCCCTAGCCTCGTTTTCGTCCTAGCCTCTTTTCCATGCTAGCCTCGTTAAGGTGCTAAAAGTTCTAGCCTCTTTATGTCATAGCCTCGTTTTCATCGTAGCCTCGTTTCATACTAGTCTCGTTTTGGTTCTAAAAGCCCTAGCCTCTTTTTCGTCCTAGCCTCGTTTCCATGCTAGCCTTGTTTTCGTCCAAGCCTCGTTTCCATGCTAACCTCGTTTTCCTCCTAGCCTTGTTTCCATGTTAGCCTCGTTTCTACGGAAGCCTCGTTTTGGTTCTAAAAGCCCTAGCATCGTTTCCATGCTAGCCTTGTTTAGATGCTGTAAGCCCTAGCCTCGTTTATGTCATAGCTTCGTTTTCATCGTAGCCTCATTTTCATGCTAGTCTCGTTTTGGTTCTAAAAGCCCTAGCCTCGTTTTCGTCCTAGCCTCTCTTAGATGCTAGCCTCGTTAAGGTGCTAAAAGTTCTAGCCTCGTTTATGTCATAGCCTTGTTTTCATTGTAGCCTCGTTTTCATACTAGCCTCGTTTTGGTTCTAAAAGCTCTAGCCTCTTTTTCGTCCTAGCCTCTTTTCAATACAAGCCACGTTTTGGTGCTAAAAGCCCTAGCCTCCTTTTCGTCCAAACCTCGTTTACGTGCTAAAAGCCTTAGCCTCTTTTTGTTCTAGCCTCGTTTCCATGCTAGCCTTGTTTTCGTCCTAGCCTGGTTTCCATGCAAGCCTTGTTTTTGATCTAAAGCCCGAGCCTCGTTTCCGGTTTTTTTCTAGCCTTCTTTCCATGCCCTAACCCTAACCCCAAACCCTAACCCTAACCCCAAACCCTAACCCCAAACCCTAACCCTAACCCTAGCCTTATTTTCGTCCTAGCCCGTTTTGTTACAAAAAGCCCTAGCCTCGTTTTCGTCCTAGCCTTGTTTCCATGCTAGCCTCGTTTCCATCCAAGCCTCGTTTTGGTGCTAAAAATCACTAGCCTCGTTTGCATGCTAGCTTCGTTTCCATGCAAGCCTTGTTTTGGTGCAAAAAGCCCTAGCCTCTTTTTTGTCCTAGCCTCGTTTCCATGGTAACCTTGTTTTCGTCCTAGCCTCGTTTCCGTGCTGGCCTCGTTTTGGTGCTAAAAGCTCTAGCCTCATTTCCATGCTAGCTTCGTTTATATGCTGAAAGCCCTAGCCTCGTTTTCGTCCTAGCCTCTTTTCCATGCTAGCCTCGTTAAGGTGCTAAAAGTTCTAGCCTCGTTTATGTCATAGCCTTTTTTCATCGTAGCCTCGTTTTCATGCTAGTCTCGTTTTGGTTCTAAAAGCCCTAGCCTCTTTTTCGTCCTAGCCTCGTTCCATGGAAGCTGTTTGGTGCTAAAGCCCTAGCCTCTTTTTTGACCTAGCCTCTTTTCCATGCTAGCCTCGTTTTCGTCCTAGCCTCGTTTTCGTCCTAGCCTCATTTCCATGCTAGCTTCGTTTAGATGCTGAAAACCCTAGCCTCGTTTTCGTTCTAGCCTCTTTTCCATGCTAGCCTCGTTAAGGTGCTAAAAGTTCTAGCCTCGTTTATGTCATAGCCTTTTTTCATCGTAGCCTCGTTTCCATGCCCAGCCTCGTTTTGGTGCTAAAAGCCCTAGGTTCTTACGTCCTAGCCTCGTTTCCAAGCAAGCCACGTTTTGGTATTAAAGCCCTAGCCTCGTTTTTTTCGTAGCCTTGTATCCATGCTAGCCTTGTTTTTGTGCTAAAAGTTCTAACCTCGTTTATGTCATAGCCTTTTTTTCATCGTAGCCTCGTTTTCGTGCTAGTCTCGTTTTAGTTCTAAAAGCCCTAGCAATTTTTTCGTCCTAGCCTCGTTTCCATGCTAGCCTCGTTTTCGTCCTAGCCTCGTTTTGGTGCTAGAAGCCCTAGGCTCTTACGTCCTAGCCTCGTTTCCAAGCAAGCCACGTTTTGGTATTAAAGCCCTAGCCTCGTTTTCGTCCTAGCCTCTTTTCCATGCAAGGCTCATTAAGGTGCTAAAAGTTCTAGCCTCGTTTATGTCATACTCTCGTTTTCATCCTAGCCTCGTTTTCATACTAGTTTCGTTTTGGTTCTAAAAGCCCTAGCCTCTTTTTCGTCCTAGCCTCGTTTCAATGCTAGCCTCGTTTTCGTGCTAGCCTCATTTTCGTGCTAGCCTCGTTTTGGTGCTAAAAGCCCTAGCCTCGTTACCATGCTAGCCTCGTTTAGATGCTGAAAGACCTAGCCTCGTTTTCGTCCTAGCCTCTTTTCCATGATAGCCTCGTTAAGGTGTTAAAAGCTCTAGCCTCGTTTATGTCATAGCTTCGTTTTCATCGTAGCCTCGTTTTCATGCTAGTCTCGTTTTGGTTCTAAAAGCCCTAGCCATTTTTTCGTCCCAGCCTCGATTCCATGGAAGCATCGTTTTGGTGCTAAAGCCCTACCTTTTTTTTGCCCTAGCCTCGTTTCCATGCTAGCCTCGTTTTCGTCCTAGCCTCGTTTTGGTGCTAAAAGCCCTGGGCCCTTACGTCCTAGCCTCGTTTCCAAGCAAGCCACGTTTTGGTTTTAAAGCCCTAGCCTCGTTTTCGTCCTAGCCTCTTTTCCATGCTAGCCTCGTTAAGGTGCTAAAAGTTCTAGCCTCGTTTATGTCATAGCCTCGTTTTCATCGTAGCCTCGTTTTCATACTAGTCTCGTTTTGGTTCTAAAAGCCCTAGCATCTTTTTCGTCCTAGCCTCGTTTCCAAGCTAGCCTTGTTTAGATGCTGAAAGACCTAGCCTCGTTTTCGTCCTAGCCTCTTTTCCATGCTAGCCTCGTTAAGGTGCTAAAAGCTCTACCCTCGTTTATGTAATAGCCTCGTTTTCATCGTAGCATCGTCTCCGTGCTAGCCTCGTTTTGGTGCTAAAAGCCTTAGCCTCGTTTCCATGCTAACCTCGTTTAGATGGTGAAAGCCTTAGCCTCGTTTTCATCCTACTCTCTTTTAAATGCTAGCGTTGTTAAGGTGCTAAAAGTTCTAGCCTCGTTTATGTAATAGCCTTGTTTTCATCGTAGCATCGTCTCCATGCTAGCCTCGTTTTGGTGCTAAAAGCCTTAGCCTCGTTTTCATGCTAGTCTCGTTTTAGTTCTAAAAGCCCTAGCCGTTTTTTCGTCCTAGCCTCGTTTCCATACTAGCCTCGTTTTCGTCCTAGCCTCGTTTTGGTGCTAAAAGCCCTAGGCTCTTACGTCCTTGCCTCGTTTCCAAGCAAGCCACGTTTTGGTATTAAAGCCCTAGCCTCGTTTTCGTCCTAGCCTCTTTTCCATGCTAGGCTCATTAAGGTGCTAAAAGTTCTAGCCTCGTTTATGTCATAGCCTCGTTTTCATCCTAGCCTCGTTTTCATACTAGTCTCGTTTTGATTCTAAAAGCCCTAGCCTCTTTTTCGTCCAAGCCTCGTTTCCATGCTAGCCTCGTTTTCGTGCTAGCCTCGTTTTCGTGCTAGCCTCGTTTTGGTGCTAAAAGCCCTAGCCTCGTTACCATGCTAGCCTCGTTTAGATGCTGAAAGACCTAGCCTCGTTTTCGTCCTAGCCTCTTTTCCATGATAGCCTCGTTAAGGTGTTAAAAGCTTTAGCCTCGTTTATGTAATAGCCTCGTTTTCATCGTAGCATCGTCTCCGTGCTAGCCTCGTTTTGGTGCTAAAAGCCTTAGCCTCGTTTCCATGCTAACCTCGTTTTGGTTCTAAAAGCCCTAGCCTCTTACGTCCTAGCCTCGTTTCCAAGCAAGCCACGTTTTGGTATTAAAGCCCTAGCCTCGTTTTCGTCCTAGCCTCTTTTCCATGCTAGCCTCGTTAAGGTGCTAAAAGTTCTAGCCTCTTTATGTCATAGCCTCGTTTTCATCGTAGCCTCGTTTTCATACTAGTCTCGTTTTGGTTCTAAAAGCCCTAGCCTCTTTTTCGTCCTAGCCTCGTTTCCATGCTAGCCTTGTTTTCGTCCAAGCCTCGTTTCCATGCTAGCCTCGTTTTCCTCCTAGCCTCGTTTCCATGTTAGCCTCGTTTAGATGCTGTAAGCCCTAGCCTCGTTTATGTCATAGCTTCGTTTTCATCGTAGCCTCATTTTCATGCTAGTCTCGTTTTGGTTCTAAAAGCCCTAGCCTCGTTTTCGTCCTAGCCTCTCTTAGATGCTAGCCTCGTTAAGGTGCTAAAAAATCTAGCCTCGTTTATGTCATAGCCTTGTTTTCATTGTAGCCTCGTTTTCATACTAGCCTCGTTTTGGTTCTAAAAGCTCTAGCCTCTTTTTCGTCCTAGCCTCTTTTCAATACAAGCCACGTTTTGGTGCTAAAAGCCTAGCCTCCTTTTCGTCAAACCTCGTTTACGTGCTAAAAGCCTTAGCCTCTTTTGTTCTAGCCTCGTTTCCATGCTAGCCTTGTTTTCGTCCTAGCCTGGTTTCCATGCAAGCCTTGTTTTGGTTCTAAAGCCCTAGCCTCGTTTCCGGTTTTTTTCTAGCCTTCTTTCCATGCCCTAACCCTAACCCCAAACCCTAACCCTAACCCTAACCCCAAACCCTAACCCCAAACCCTAACCCTAACCCTAGCCTTATTTTCGTCCTAGCCCGTTTTGTTACAAAAAGCCCTAGCCTCGTTTTCGTCCTAGCCTTGTTTCCATGCTAGCCTCGTTTCCATCCAAGCCTCGTTTTGGTGCTAAAAATCACTAGCCTCGTTTGCATGCTAGCTTCGTTTCCATGCAAGCCTTGATTTGGTGCAAAAAGCCCTAGCCTCTTTTTTGTCCTAGCCTCGTTTCCATGGTAACCTCGTTTTCGTCCTAGCCTCGTTTCCGTGCTGGCCTCGTTTTGGTGCTAAAAGCTCTAGCCTCATTTCCATGCTAGCTTCGTTTATATGCTGAAAGCCCTAGCCTCGTTTTCGTCCTAGCCTCTTTTCCATGCTAGCCTCGTAAAGGTGCTAAAAGTTCTAGCCTCGTTTATGTCATAGCCTTTTTTCATCGTAGCCTCGTTTTCATGCTAGTTCGTTTTGGTTCTAAAAGCCTAGCCTCTTTTCGTCCTAGCCTCGTTTCCATGCAAGCCTTGTTTTGGTGCAAAAAGCCCTAGCCTCTTTTTGTCCTAGCCTCGTTTCCATGCTAGCCTCGTTTTCGTCCTAGCCTCGTTTCGTCCTAGCCTCGTTTCCGTGCTGGCCTCGTTTTGGTGCTAAAGCCCTAGCCTCGTTTCCATGCTAGCCTCGTTTAGATGCTGAAAGCCCTAGCCTCGTTTTCGTCCTAGCCTCTCTTAGATGATAGCCTTGTTAAGGTGCTAAAAGTTCTAGCCTCGTTTATGTCATAGCCTTGTTTTCATTGTAGCCTCGTTTTCATACTAGCCTCGTTTTGGTTCTAAAAGCTCTAGCCTCTTTTTCGTCCTAGCCTCTTTTCAATACAAGCCACGTTTTGGTGCTAAAAGCCCTAGCCTCCTTTTCGTCCAAACCTCGTTTCCGTGCTAAAAGCCTTAGCCTCTTTTTGTTCTAGCCTCGTTTCCATGCTAGCCTTGTTTTCGTCCAAGCCTGGTTTCCATGCAAGCCTTGTTTTGTTCTAAGCCCTAGCCTCGTTTCCGGTTTTTTCTAGCCTTCTTTCCATGCCCTAACCCTAACCCCAAACCCTAACCCTAACCCTAACCCCAAACCCTAACCCCAAACCCTAACCCTAACCCTAGCCTTATTTTCGTCCTAGCCCGTTTTGTTACAAAAAGCCCTAGCCTCGTTTTCGTCCTAGCCTTGTTTCCATGCTAGCCTCGTTTCCATCCAAGCCTCGTTTTGGTGCTAAAAATCACTAGCCTCGTTTGCATGCTAGCTTCGTTTCCATGCAAGCCTTGATTTGGTGCAAAAAGCCCTAGCCTCTTTTTTGTCCTAGCCTCGTTTCCATGGTAACCTCGTTTTCGTCCTAGCCTCGTTTCCGTGCTGGCCTCGTTTTGGTGCTAAAAGCTCTAGCCTCATTTCCATGCTAGCTTCGTTTATATGCTGAAAGCCCTAGCCTCGTTTTCGTCCTAGCCTCTTTTCCATGCTAGCCTCGTAAAGGTGCTAAAAGTTCTAGCCTCGTTTATGTCATAGCCTTTTTTCATCGTAGCCTCGTTTTCATGCTAGTCTCGTTTTGGTTCTAAAAGCCCTAGCCTCTTTTTCGTCCTAGCCTCGTTTCCATGCAAGCCTTGTTTTGGTGCAAAAAGCCCTAGCCTCTTTTTTGTCCTAGCCTCGTTTCCATGCTAGCCTCGTTTTCGTCCTAGCCTCGTTTTCGTCCTAGCCTCGTTTCCGTGCTGGCCTCGTTTTGGTGCTAAAAGCCCTAGCCTCGTTTCCATGCTAGCCTCGTTTAGATGCTGAAAGCCCTAGCCTCGTTTTCGTCCTAGCCTCTCTTAGATGATAGCCTTGTTAAGGTGCTAAAAGTTCTAGCCTCGTTTATGTCATAGCCTTGTTTTCATTGTAGCCTCGTTTTCATACTAGCCTCGTTTTGGTTCTAAAAGCTCTAGCCTCTTTTTCGTCCTAGCCTCTTTTCAATACAAGCCGCGTTTTGGTGCTAAAAGCCCTAGCCTCCTTTTCGTCCAAACCTCGTTTCCGTGCTAAAAGCCTTAGCCTCTTTTTGTTCTAGCCTCGTTTCCATGCTAGCCTTGTTTTCGTCCAAGCCTGGTTTCCATGCAAGCCTTGTTTTGGTTCTAAAGCCCGAGCCTCGTTTCCGGTTTTTTTCTAGCCTTCTTTCCATGCCCTAACCCTAACCCTAACCCCAAACCCTAACCCTAACCCTAACCCCAAACCCTAACCCCAAACCCTAAGCCTAACCCTAGCCTTATTTTCGTCCTAGCCCGTTTTGTTACAAAAAGCCCTAGCCTCATTTTCTTCCTAGTCTCGTTTTCCTTCTAGCTACGTTTTCGTCCTAGCCTTGTTTCCATGCTAGCCTCGTTTCCATCCAAGCCTCGTTTTGATGCTAAAAATCACTAGCCTTGTTTGCATGCTAGCCTCGTTTCCATGCAAGCCTTGTTTTGGTGCGAAAAGCATTAGCCTCTTTTTTGTCTTAGCCTCGTTTCCATGCTAGCCTCGTTTTCGTCCTAGCCTCGTTTCCGTGCTTGCCTCGTTTTGGTGCTAAAAGCCCTAGCCTCTTTTTTGTCCTAGCCCCGTTTCCATGCTAGCCTCGTTTTCGTCCTAGCCTCGTTTCCGTGCTTGCCTCGTTTTGGTGCTAAAAGGTCTAGCCTCATTTCCATGCTAGCTTCGTTTAGATGCTGAAAACCCTAGCCTCGTTTTCGTCCTAGCCTCTTTTCCATGCTAGCCTCGTAAAGGTGCTAAAAGTTCTAGCCTCGTTTATGTCATAGCCTTTTTTCATCGTAGCCTCGTTTTCATGCTAGTCTCGTTTTGGTTCTAAAAGCCCTAGCCTCTTTTTCGTCCTAGCCTCGTTTCCATGCAAGCCTTGTTTTGGTGCAAAAAGCCCTAGCCTCTTTTTTGTCCTAGCCTCGTTTCCATGCTAGCCTCGTTTTCGTCCTAGCCTCGTTTTCGTCCTAGCCTCGTTTCCGTGCTGGCCTCGTTTTGGTGCTAAAAGCCCTAGCCTCGTTTCCATGCTAGCCTCGTTTAGATGCTGAAAGCCCTAGCCTCGTTTTCGTCCTAGCCTCTCTTAGATGATAGCCTTGTTAAGGTGCTAAAAGTTCTAGCCTCGTTTATGTCATAGCCTTGTTTTCATTGTAGCCTCGTTTTCATACTAGCCTCGTTTTGGTTCTAAAAGCTCTAGCCTCTTTTTCGTCCTAGCCTCTTTTCAATACAAGCCACGTTTTGGTGCTAAAAGCCCTAGCCTCCTTTTCGTCCAAACCTCGTTTCCGTGCTAAAAGCTTAGCCTCTTTTTGTTCTAGCCTCGTTTCCATGCTAGCCTTGTTTTCGTCCAAGCCTGGTTTCATGCAAGCCTTGTTTTGGTTCTAAAGCCCGAAGCCTCGTTTCCGGTTTTTTCTAGCCTTCTTTCCATGCCTAACCCTAACCCTAACCCAAACCCTAACCTAACCCTAACCCAAACCCTAACCCCAAACCCTAAGCCTAACCCTAGCCTTATTTTCGTCCTAGCCGTTTTGTTACAAAAGCCTAGCCTCATTTTCTTCCTAGTCTCGTTTTCCTTCTAGCTACGTTTTCGTCCTAGCCTTGTTTCCATGCTAGCCTCGTTTCCATCCAAGCCTCGTTTTGATGCTAAAAATCACTAGCCTTGTTTGCATGCTAGCCTCGTTTCCATGCAAGCCTTGTTTTGGTGCGAAAAGCATTAGCCTCTTTTTTGTCTTAGCCTCGTTTCCATGCTAGCCTCGTTTTCGTCCTAGCCTCGTTTCCGTGCTTGCCTCGTTTTGGTGCTAAAAGCCCTAGCCTCTTTTTTGTCCTAGCCCCGTTTCCATGCTAGCCTCGTTTTCGTCCTAGCCTCGTTTCCGTGCTTGCCTCGTTTTGGTGCTAAAAGGTCTAGCCTCATTTCCATGCTAGCTTCGTTTAGATGCTGAAAACCCTAGCCTCGTTTTCGTCCTAGCCTCTTTTCCATGCTAGCCTCGTTAAGGTGCTAAAAGTTCTAGCCTCATTTATGTCATAGCCTTTTTTCATCGTAGCCTCGTTTTCATGCTAGTTACGTTTTGGTTCTAAAACCCCTAGCCTCTTTTTCGTCCTAGCCTCGTTTCCATGGAAGCCTCGTTTTGGTGCTAAAGCCCTAGCCTCTTTTTTGACCTAGCCTCGTTTCCATGCTAGCTTCGTTTTCGTCCTAGCCTCGTTTTCGTCCTAACCTCGTTTCTGTGCTGGCCTCGTTTTGGTGCTAAAAGCCCTAGCCTCATTTCTATGCTAGCTTTGTTTAGATGCTGAAAGCCCTAGCCTCGTTTTCGTCCTAGCCTCTTTTCCGTGCTAGCCTCGTTAAGGTGCTAAAAGTTCTAGCCTCGTTTATGTCATAGCCTTTTTTCATCGTAGCCTCGTTTTCATGCTAGTCTCGTTTTGGTTCTAAAAGCCCTAGCCTCTTTTTCGTCCTATCCTCGTTTCCATGGAAGCCTCGTTTTGGTGCTAAAGCCCTAGCCTCTTTTTGTCCTAGCCTCGTTTCCATCCTAGCCTCGTTTTCATTGTAGCCTCGTTTTCATACTAGCCTCGTTTTGGTTCTAAAAGCTCTAGCCATTTTTTCGTCCCAGCCTCGATTCCATGGAAGCCTCGTTTTGGTGCTAAAGCCCCAGCCTTTTTTGTCCTAGCCTCGTTTCCATGCTAGCCTCGTTTTCGTCCTAGCCTCGTTTTGGTGCTAAAAGCCCTGGGCTCTTACGTCCTAGCCTCGTTTCCAAGCAAGCCACGTTTTTTTTAAGCCCTAGCCTCGTTTTCGTCCTAGCCTCTTTTCCATGCTAGCCTCGTTAAGGTGCTAAAAGTTCTAGCCTCGTTTATGTCATAGCCTCTTTTCCATGCTAGTCTCTTTAAGGTGCTAAAAGTTCTAGCCTCGTTTATGTCATAGCCTCGTTTTCATCGTAGCCTCGTTTTCATACTAGTCTCGTTTTGGTTCTAAAAGCCCTAGCCATTTTTTCGTGATAGCCTCGATTTCATGGAAGCCTCGTTTTGGTGCTAAAGCCCTAGCCTCTTTTTTGTCCTAGCCTCGTTTCCAAGCTAGCCTCGTTTTCGTCCTAGCCTCGTTTCCATGCTAGCCTCGTTTAGATGCTGAAAGACTTAGCCTCGTTTTCGTCCTAGCCTCTTTTCCATGCTAGCCTCGTTAAGGTGCTAAAAGCTCTACCCTCGTTTATGTAATAGCCTCGTTTTCATCGTAGCATCGTCTCCGTGCTAGCCTCGTTTTGGTGCTAAAAGCCTTAGCCTCGTTTCCATGCTAACCTCGTTTAGATGGTGAAAGCCTTAGCCTCGTTTTCATCCTACTCTCTTTTAGATGCTAGCGTTGTTAAGGTGCTAAAAGTTCTAGCCTCGTTTATGTAATAGCCTCGTTTTCATCGTAGCATCGTCTCCATGCTAGCCTCGTTTTGGTGCTAAAAGCCTTAGCCTCGTTTCCATGCTAACCTCGTTTTGGTTCTAAAAGCCCTAGCCTCTTTTTCGTCCTAGCCTCGTTTCCATGCTAGCCTTGTTTTCGTCCAAGCCTCGTTTCCATGCTAGCCTCGTTTTCGTCCTAGCCTCGTTTCCATGCTAGCCTCGTTTCTATGGAAGCCTCGTTTTGGTGCTTAAAGCCCTAGCCTCTTTTTGTTCTAGCCTCGTTTCCATGCTAGCCTTGTTTTCGTCCAAGCCTCGTTTCCATGCTAGCCTCGTTTCCATGCTAGCCTCGTTTCCATGCTAGCCTCGTTTCCATGCAAGCCTTGTTTTGGTGCGAAAAACTCCTGCCTCTTTTTGTCCTAGCCTCGTTTCCATGCTAGCCTCGTTTTCGTCCTAGCCTCGTTTCCATGCTAGCCTTGTTTAGATGCTGAAAGCCCTAGCCTCGTTTTCGTCCTAGCCTCTCTTAGATGCTAGCCTCGTTAAGGTGCTAAAAATTCTACTTTCGTTTATGTCATAACCTCGTTTTCATCGTAGCCTCGTTTTCATACCAGTCTCGTTTTGGTTCTAAAAGCCCTAGCCTCTTTTTCTTCCTAGCCTCGTTTCCAAGCTAGCCTCGTTTTCGTCCTAACCTCGTTTCCGTGCTAGCCTTGTTTTGGTGCTAGCCTCGTTTTGTAGCTAAAAGCCCTAGCCTCGTTACCATGCTACCCTCGTTTAGATGCTGAAAGACCTAGCCTCGTTTACGTCCTAGCCTCTTTTCAATGATAGCCTCGTTAAGCTGTTAAGAGCTCTAGCCTCGTTTATGTAATAGCCTCGTTTTCATCGTAGCATCGTCTCCGTGCTAGCCTCGTTTTGGTGCTAAAAGCCTTAGCCTCGTTTCCATGCTAGCCTCGTTTATGTGCTAAAAGCTCTTGCTTTGTCTTCCTCCTAGCCTCGTTTCCAAGCAAGCCATGTTTTGGTATTAAAGCCCTAGCCATTTTTTCGTCCTAGCCTCGTTTCCATGCTAGCCTCGTTTTGGTCCTAGCCTCGTTTTGGTGCTAAAAGCCCTGGGCTCTTACGTCCTAGCCTCGTTTCCAAGCAAGCCACGTTTTGGTTTTAAAGCCCTAGCCTCGTTTTCGTCCTAGCCTCTTTTCCATGCTAGCCTCGTTAAGGTGCTAAAAGTTCTAGCCTCGTTTATGCCATAGCCTCGTTTTCATCGTAGCCTCGTTTTCATACTAGTCTCGTTTTGGTTCTAAAAGCCCTAGCCTCTTTTTCGTCCTAGCCTCGTTTCCAAGCTAGCCTCGTTTTCGTCTTAGCCTCATTCCCATG
The DNA here is from genome assembly GCA_003864495.1 of Nemopilema nomurai. Lineage (NCBI taxonomy): Eukaryota > Metazoa > Cnidaria > Scyphozoa > Rhizostomeae > Rhizostomatidae > Nemopilema > Nemopilema nomurai. The sequence goes on from ML133504.1 coordinate 105,172, forward strand.
CTAGCCTCGTTTAGATGCTGAAAGACCTAGCCTCGTTTTCGTCCTAGCCTCTTTTCCATGCTAGCGTTGTTAAGGTGCTAAAAGTTCTAGCCTCGTTTATGTAATAGCCTCGTTTTCATCGTAGCATCGTCTCCATGCTAGCCTCGTTTTGGTGCTAAAGCCTTAGCCTCGTTTCCATGCTAACCTCGTTTTGGTTCTAAAAGCCCTAGCCTCTTTTTCGTCCTAGCCTCGTTTCCATGCTAGCCTTGTTTTCGTACAAGCCTCGTTTCCATGCTAGCCTCGTTTTCCTCCTAGCCTCTTTTCCATGCTAGCCTCGTTTCTACGGAAGTCTCGTTTTGGTGCTTAAAGCCCAAGCATCTTTTTGTTCTAGCCTCGTTTCCATGCTAGCCTTGTTTTGGTCCAAGCCTCGTTTCCAAACTAGCCTCGTTTCCATGCTAGCTTCGTTTCCATGCTAGCCTCGTTTCCATGCTAGCCTTGTTTTGGTGCTAAAAGCTCTGGCCTCGTTTATGTCATAGCCTTTTTTCATCGTAGCCTCGTTTTCATGCTAGCCTCGTTTTCGTCCTAGCCTCGTTTTGGTGCTAAAAGCCCTAGGCTCTTACGTCCTAGCCTCGTTTCCAAGCAAGCCACGTTTTGGTATTAAAGCCCTAGCCTCGTTTTCGTCCTAGCCTCTTTTCCATGCTAGGCTCATTAAGGTGCTAAAAGTTCTAGCCTCGTTTATGTCATAGCTTCGTTTTCATCGTAGCCTCGTTTTCATGCTAGTCTCGTTTTGGTTCTAAAAGCCCTAGCCATTTTTTCGTCCCAGCCTCGATTCCATGGAAGCCTCATTTTGGTGCTAAAGCCCTAGCCTTTTTTGTCCTAACCTCGTTTCCATACTAGCCTCGTTTTCGTCCTAGCCTCGTTTTGGTGCTAAAAGCCCTGGGCTCTTACTTCCTAGCCTCGTTTCCAAGCAGGCCACGTTTTGGTTTTAAAGCCCTAGCCTCGTTTTCGTCCTAGCCTCTTTTCCATGCTAGCCTCGCTAAGGTGCTAAAAGTTCTAGCCTCGTTTATGTCATAGCCTCGTTTTCATCGTAGCCTCGTTTTCATACTAGTCTCGTTTTGGTTCTAAAAGCCCTAGCCTCTTTTTCGTCCTAGCCTCGTTTCCAAGCTAGCCTCGTTTTCGTCTTAGCCTCATTCCCATGCTAGCCTCGTTTAGATGCTGAAAGACCTAGCCTCGTTTTCGTCCTAGCCTCTTTTCCATGCTAGCGTTGTTAAGGTGCTAAAAGTTCTAGCCTCGTTTATGTAATAGCCTCGTTTTCATCGTAGCATCGTCTCCATGCTAGCCTCGTTTTGGTGCTAAAGCCTTAGCCTCGTTTCCATGCTAACCTCGTTTTGGTTCTAAAAGCCCTAGCCTCTTTTTCGTCCTAGCGTCGTTTCCATGCTAGCCTCGTTTAGATGCTGAAAGACCTAGCCTCGTTTTCGTCCTAGCCTCTTTTCCATGCTAGCCTTGTTTTTGTCCAAGCCTCGTTTCCATGCAAGCCTCGTTTCCGTGCCCAGCCTCGTTTTGGTGCTGAAAGCCCTAGGTTCTTACGTCCTAGCCTCGTTTCCAAGTAAGCCACGTTTTGGTATTAAAGCCCTGGCCTTGTTCTCCACCTAGCTTTGTTTCCCAGCTAGCCTCGTTAAGGTGCTAAAAGCCCTAGCCTCGTTTTCGTCCTAGCCTCGTTTCCACGGAAGCCTCGTTTTGGTGCTAAAAGCCTTAGCCTCGTTTTTTTCGTAGCCTTGTATCCATGCTAGCCTTGTTTTTGTGCTAAAAGTTCTAGCCTCGTTTATGTCATAGCCTTTTTTTCATCGTAGCCTCGTTTTCATGCTAGTCTCGTTTTAGTTCTAAAAGCCCTAGCCATTTTTTCGTCCTAGCCTCGTTTCCATGCTAGCCTCGTTTTCGTCCTAGCCTCGTTTCCATGCTAGCCTCGTTTTCGTCCTAGCCTCGTTTTGGTGCTAAAAGCCCTAGGCTCTTACGTCCTAGCTTCGTTTCCAAGCAAGCCACGTTTTGGTATTAAAGCCCTAGCCTCGTTTTCATCCTAGCCTCTTTTCCATGCTAGGCTCATTAAGGTGCTAAAAGTTCTAGCCTCGTTTATGTCATAGCCTCGTTTTCATACTAGTCTCTTTTTGGTTCTAAATGCCCTAGCCTCTTTTTCGTCCTAGCCTCGTTTCCAAGCAAGCCATGTTTTGGTATTAAAGCCCTAGCCTCGTTTTTGTCCTAGCCTCGTTTCCATGCTAGCCTCGTTAAGGTGCTAAAAGTTCTAGCCTCGTTTATGTCATAGCCTCGTTGTCCTCGTAGCCTCGTTTCCATGCTAGCCTCGTTTCTACGGAAGCCTCGTTTTGGTTCTAAAAGCCCTAGCCTCTTTTCCATGCTAGCCTCGTTTCCATGCTAGCCTCGTTTCCATGCAAGCCTTTTTTTGGTGCGAAAAACTCTAGCCTCTTTTCGTCCTAGCCTCGTTTCCATGCTAGCCTCGTTTTTGTGCTAGCCTCGTTTTCGTGCTAGCCTCGTTTTGGTGCTAAAAGCCCTAGCCTTGTTACCATGCTAGCCTCGTTTAGATGCTGAAAGACCTAGCCTCGTTTTCGTCCTAGCCTCTTTTCCATGATAGCCTCGTTAAGGTGTTAAAAGCTCTAGCCTTGTTTATGTAATAGCCTCGTTTTCATCTTAGCATCGTCTCGGTGCTAGCCTCGTTTTGGTGCTAAAAGCCTTAGCCTCGTTTCCATGCTAGCCTCGTTTAGGTGCTAAAAGCTCTTGCTTGGTCTTCCTCCTAGCCTCGTTTCCAAGCAAGCCATGTTTTGGTATTAAAGCCCTAGCCTCGTTTTTGTCCTAGCCTCGTTTCCATGCTAGCCTCGTTAAGGTGCTAAAAGTTCTAGCCTCGTTTATGTCATAGCCTCGTTGTCCTCGTAGCCTCGTTTCCATGCTAGCCTCGTTTCTACGGAAGCCTCGTTTTGGTTCTAAAAGCCCTAGCCTCGTTTCCATGCTAGCCTTGTTTATATGCTGAAAGCCCTAGCCTCGTTTATGTCATAGCTTCGTTTTCATCGTAGCCTCGTTTCCATGCTAGCCTTGTTTTCGTCCAATCCTCGTTTCCATGCTAGCCTCGTTTCCATGCTAGCCTCGTTTCCATGCTAGCCTCGTTTCCATGCTAGCCTCGTTTCCATGCAAGCCTTTTTTTGGTGCGAAAAACTCTAGCCTCTTTTTGTCCTAGCCTCGTTTCCATGCTAGCCTCGTTTTCGTCCTAGCCTCGTTTCCATGCTAGCCTTGTTTAGATGCTGAAAGCCCTAGCCTCGTTTTCGTCCTAGCCTCTCTTAGATGCTAGCCTCGTTAAGGTGCCAAAAGTTCTACTTTCGTTTATGTCATAACCTCGTTTTCATCGTAGCCTCGTTTTCATACCAGTCTCGTTTTGGTTCTAAAAGCCCTAGCCTCTTATTCTTCCTAGCCTCGTTTCCAAGATAGCCTCGTTTTCGTCCTAGCCTCGTTTCCGTGCTAGCCTTGTTTTGGTGCTAGCCTCGTTTAGATGCTGAAAGACCTAGCCTCGTTTTCGTCCTAGCCTCTTTTCAATGCTAGCCTCGTTAAGGTGTTAAGAGCTCTAGCCTCGTTTATGTCATAGCCTCGTTTTCATCGTAGCATCGTCTCCGTGCTAGCCTCGTTTTGGTGCTAAAAGCCTTAGCCTCGTTTCCATGCTAGCCTCGTTTATGTGCTAAAAGCTCTTGCTTTGTCTTCCTCCTAGCCTCGTTTCCAAGCAAGCCATGTTTTGGTATTAAAGCCCTAGCCTCGTTTTTGTCCTAGCCTCGTTTCTATGCTAGCCTCGTTAAGGTGCTAAAAGTTCTAGCCTCGTTTATGTCATAGCCTCGTTGTCCTCCTAGCCTCGTTTCCATGCTAGCCTCGTTTCTACGGAAGCCTCGTTTTGGTTCTAAAAGCCCTAGCCTCGTTTCCATGCTAGCCTCGTTTAGATGCTGAAAGCCCTAGTCTCATTTATGTCATAGCTTCGTTTTTATCGTAGCCTCTTTTTCATGCTAGTCTCGTTTTGGTTCTAAAAGCCCTAGCCATTTTTTCGTCCCAGCCTCGATTCCATGGAAGCCTCATTTTGGTGCTAGAGCCCTAGCCATTTTTTGTCCTAGCCTCGTTTCCATGCTAGCCTCGTTTTCGTCCGAGCCTAATTTTGGTGCTAAAAGCCCTGGGCTCTTACGTCCTAGCCTCGTTTCCAAGCAAGCCACGTTTTGGTTTTAAAGCCCTAGCCTCGTTTTCGTCCTAGCCTCTTTTCCATGCTAGCCTCGTTTAGATGCTAAAAGACCTAGCCTCGTTTTCGTCCCAGCCTCGTTTTCGTCCTAGCCTTATTTCCATGCTAGCCTCGTTAAGGTGCTAAAAGCTCTACCCTCGTTTATGCAATAGCCTCGTTTTCATCGTAGCATCGTCTCCGTGCTAGCCTCGTTTCTGTGCTAAAAGCCTTAGCCTCGTTTCCATGCTAACCTCGTTTAGATGGTGAAAGCCTTAGCCTCGTTTTCATCCTACTCTCTTTTAGATGCTAGCGTTGTTAAGGTGCTAAAAGTTCTAGCCTCGTTTATGTAATAGCCTCGTTTTCATCGTAGCATCGTCTCCATGCTAGCCTCGTTTTGGTGCTAAAAGCCTTAGCCTCGTTTCCATGCTAACCTCGTTTTGGTTCTAAAAGCCCTAGCCTCTTTTTCGTCCTAGCCTCGTTTCCATGCTAGCCTTGTTTTCGTCCAAGCCTCGTTTCCATGCTAGCCTCGTTTCTACGGAAGTCTCGTTTCCATGCTAGCCTCGTTTCTACGGAAATCTCGTTTTGGTGCTTAAAGCCCTAGCATCTTTTTGTTCCAGCCTCGTTTCCATGCTAGCCTCGTTTCCATGCTAGCGTTGTTAAGGTGCTAAAAGTTCTAGCCTCGTTTATGTAATAGCCTCGTTTTCATCGTAGCATCGTCTCCATGCTAGCCTCGTTTTGGTGCTAAAAGCCTTAGCCTCGTTTCCATGCTAACCTCGTTTTGGTTCTAAAAGCCCTAGTTTCTTTTTCGTCCTAGCGTCGTTTCCATGCTAGCCTCGTTTAGATGCTGAAAGACCTAGTCTCGTTTTCGTCCTAGCCTCTTTTCCATGCTAGCCTTGTTTTTGTCCAAGCCTCGTTTCCATGCAAGCCTCGTTTCCATGCCCAGCCTCGTTTTGGTGCTAAAAGCCCTAGTTTCATACGTCCTACCCTCGTTTCCAAGTAAGCCACGTTTTGGTATTAAAGCCCTAGCCTTGTTCTCCACCTAGCTTTGTTTCCCAGCTAGCCTCGTTTAGGTGCTAAAAGCCCTAGCCTCGTTTTCGTCCTAGTCTCGTTTCCACGGAAGCCTCGTTTTGGTGCTAAAAGCCTTAGCCTCGTTTTTTTGTAGCCTTGTATCCATGCTAGCCTTGTTTTTGTGCTAAAAGTTCTAGCCTCGTTTATGTCATAGCCTTTTTTTCATCGTAGCCTCGTTTTCATGCTAGTCTCGTTTTAGTTCTAAAAGCCCTAGCCATTTTTTCGTCCTAGCCTCGTTTCCATGCTAGCCTCGTTTTCGTCCTCGCCTCGTTTTGGTGCTAAAAGCCCTAGGCTCTTACGTCCTAGCCTCGTTTCCAAGCAAGCCACGTTTTGGTATTAAAGCCCTAGCCTCGTTTTCGTCCTAGCCTCTTTTCCATGCTAGGCTCATTAAGGTGCTAAAAGTTCTAGCCTCGTATATGTCATAGTTTCGTTTTCATACTAGTCTCGTTTTGGTTCTAAATGCCCTAGCCTCTTTTTCGTCCTAGCCTCGTTTCCATGCTAGCCTCGTTTTTGTGCTAGCCTCGTTTTCGTGCTAGCCTCGTTTTGGTGCTAAAAGTCCTAGCCTCGTTACCATGCTAGCCTCGTTTAGATGCTGAAAGACCTAGCCTCGTTTTCGTCCTAGCCTCTTTTCCATGATAGCCTCGTTAAGGTGTTAAAAGCTCTAGCCTCGTTTATGTAATAGCCTCGTTTTCATCGTAGCATCGTCTCCGTGCTAGCCTCGTTTTGGTGCTAAAAGCCTTAGCCTCGTTTCCATGCTAGCCTCGTTTAGGTGCTAAAAGCTCTTGCTTGGTCTTCCTCCTAGCCTCGTTTCCAAGCAAGCCATGTTTTGGTATTAAAGCCCTAGCCTCGTTTTTGTCCTAGCCTCGTTTCCATGCTAGCCTCGTTAAGGTGCTAAAAGTTCTAGCCTCGTTTATGTCATAGCCTCGTTGTCCTCGTAGCCTCGTTTCCATGCTAGCCTCGTTTCTACGGAAGCCTCGTTTTGGTTCTAAAAGCCCTAGCCTCGTTTCCATGCTAGCCTCGTTTATATGCTGAAAGCCCTAGCCTCGTTTATGTCATAGCTTCGTTTTCATCGTAGCCTCGTTTCCATGCTAGCCTTGTTTTCGTCCAAGCCTCGTTTCTATGCTAGCCTCGTTTCCATGCTAGCCTCGTTTCCATGCTAGCCTCGTTTCCATGCTAGCCTCGTTTCCATGCAAGCCTTTTTTTGGTGCGAAAAACTCTAGCCTCTTTTTGTCCTAGCCTCGTTTCCATGCTAGCCTCGTTTTCGTCCTAGCCTCGTTTCCATGCTAGCCTTGTTTAGATGCTGAAAGCCCTAGCCTCGTTTTCGTCCTAGCCTCTCTTAGATGCTAGCCTCGTTAAGGTGCCAAAAGTTCTACTTTCGTTTATGTCATAACCTCGTTTTCATCGTAGCCTCGTTTTCATACCAGTCTCGTTTTGGTTCTAAAAGCCCTAGCCTCTTTTTCTTCCTTGCCTCGTTTCCAAGATAGCCTCGTTTTCGTCCTAGCCTCGTTTCCGTGCTAGCCTTGTTTTGGTGCTAGCCTCGTTTAGATGCTGAAAGACCTAGCCTCGTTTTCGTCCTAGCCTCTTTTCAATGATAGCCTCGTTAAGGTGTTAAGAGCTCTAGCCTCGTTTATGTAATAGCCTCGTTTTCATCGTAGCATCGTCTCCATGATAGCCTCGTTTTGGTGCTAAAAGCCTTAGCCTCGTTTCTATGCTAACCTCGTTTTGGTTCTAAAAGCCCTCGCCTCTTTTTTGTCCTAGCCTCGTATCCATGCTACCCTCGTTTTCGTCCTAGCCTCTTTTCCATGCTAGTCTCTTTAAGAAGCTAAAAGTTCTAGCCTCGTTTATGTCATAGCCTCGTTTTCATCGTAGCCTCGTTTTCATACTAGTCTCGCTTTGGTTCTAAAAGCCCTAGCCTCTTTTTCGTCCTAGCCTCGTTTCCAAGCTAGCCTCGTTTTCATCGTAGCATCGTCTCCGTGCTAGCCTCGTTTTGGTGCTAAAAGCCTTAGCCTCGTTTCCATGCTAACCTCGTTTTGGTTCTAAAAGCCCTAGCCTCTTTTTCGTCCTAGCGTCGTTTCCATGCTAGCCTCGTTTAGATGCTGAAAGACCTAGCCTCGTTTTCGTCCTAGCCTCTTTTCCATGCTAGCCTTGTTTTCGTCCAAGCCTCGTTTCCATGCAAGCCACGTTTCCATGCCCAGCCTCGTTTTGGTGCTAAAAGCCCTAGGTTCTTACGTCCTAGCTTCGTTTCCAAGCAAGCCACGTTTTGGTATTAAAGCCCTAGCCTCGTTTTTTTCATAGCCTTGTATCCATGCTAGCCTTGTTTTTGTGCTAAAAGTTCTAGCCTCGTTTATGTCATAGCCTTTTTTTCATCGTAGCCTCGTTTCCATGCTAACCTCGTTTAGATGGTGAAAGCCTTAGCCTCGTTTTCATCCTACTCTCTTTTAAATGCTAGCGTTGTTAAGGTGCTAAAAGTTCTAGCCTCGTTTATGTAATAGCCTCGTTTTCATCGTAGCATCGTCTCCATGCTAGCCTCGTTTTGGTGCTAAAAGCCTTAGCCTCGTTTCCATGCTAACCTCGTTTTGGTTCTAAAAGCCCTAGCCTCTTGTTCGTCCTAGCGTCGTTTCCATGCTAGCCTCGTTTAGATGCTGAAAGACCTAGCCTCGTTTTCGTCCTAGCCTCTTTTCCATGCTAGCCTTGTTTTCGTCCAAGCCTCGTTTCCATGCAAGCCTCGTTTCCATGCCCAGCCTTGTTTTGGTGCTAAAAGCCCTAGGCTCTTACGTCCTAGCCTCGTTTCCAAGCAAGCCACGTTTTGGTATTAAAGCCCTAGCCTCGTTTTCGTCCTAGCCTCTTTTCCATGCTAGGCTCATTAAGGTGCTAAAAGTTCTAGCCTCGTTTATGTCATAGCCTCGTTTTCATCCTAGCCTCGTTTTCATACTAGTCTCGTTTTGGTTCTAAATGCCCTAGCCTCTTTTTCGTCCTAGCCTCGTTTCCATGCTAGCCTCGTTTTTGTGCTAGCCTCGTTTTCGTGCTAGCCTCGTTTTGGTGCTAAAAGCCCTAGCCTCGTTACCATGCTAGCCTCGTTTAGATGCTGAAAGACCTAGCCTCGTTTTCGTCCTAGCCTCTTTTCCATGATAGCCTCGTTAAGGTGCTAAAAGTTCTAGCCTCGTTTATGTAATAGCCTCGTTTTCATCGTAGCATCGTCTTTATGCTAGCCTCGTTTTGGTGCTAAAAGCCTTAGCCTCGTTTCCATGCTAACCTCGTTTTGGTTCTAAAAGCCCTAGCCTCTTTTTCGTCCTAGCGTCGTTTCCATGCTAGCCTCGTTTAGATGCTGAAAGACCTAGCCTCGTTTTCGTCCTAGCCTCTTTTCCATGCTAGCCTTGTTTTCGTGCAAGCCTCGTTTCCATGCAAGCCTCGTTTCCATGCCCAGCCTCGTTTTGGTGCTAAAAGCCCTAGGTTCTTACGTCCTAGCCTCGTTTCCAAGCAAGCCACGTTTTGGTATTAAAGCCCTAGCCTTGTTCTCCACCTACCTTTTTTCCCAGCTAGCCTCGTTTAGGTGCTAAAAGCCCTAGCCTCGTTTCCATGCAAGCCTTTTTTCCATGCCCAGCCTCGTTTTGGTGCTAAAAGCCCTAGGTTCTTACGTCCTAGCCTCGTTTCCAAGCAAGCCACGTTTTGGTATTAAAGCCCTAGCCTTGTTCTCCACCTACCTTTTTTCCCAGCTAGCCTCGTTTAGGTGCTAAAAGCCCTAGCCTCGTTTTCGTCCTAGCCTCGTTTCCACGGAAGCCTCGTTTTGGTGCTAAAAGCCTTAGCCTCGTTTTTTTCGTAGCCTCTTTTCTATGCTAGGCTCATTAAGGTGCTAAAAGTTCTAGCCTCGTTTATGTCATAGCCTCGTTTTCATCCTAGCCTCGTTTTCATACTAGTCTCGTTTTGGTTCTAAAAACCCTAGCCTCTTTTTCGTCCTAGCCTCGTTTCCATGCTAGCCTCGTTTTCGTGCTAGCCTCGCTTTCGTGCTAGCCTCGTTTTGGTGCTAAAAGCCCTAGCCTCGTTACCATGCTAGCCTCGTTTAGATGCTGAAAGACCTAGCCTCGTTTTCGTCCTAGCCTCTTTTCCATGATAGCCTCGTTAAGGTGTTAAAAGCTCTAGCCTCGTTTATGTCATAGCTTCGTTTTCATCGTAGCCTCGTTTTCATGCTAGTCTCGTTTTGGTTCTAAAAGCCCTAGCCATTTTTTCGTCCCAGCCTCGATTCCATGGAAGCCTCGTTTTGGTGCTAAAGCCCTACCTTTTTTTTGCCCTAGCCTCGTTTCCATGCTAGCCTCGTTTTCGTCCTAGCCTCGTTTTGGTGCTAAAAGCCCTGGGCTCTTACGTCCTAGCCTCGTTTCCAAGCAAGCCACGTTTTGGTTTTAAAGACCTAGCCTCGTTTTCGTCCTAGCCTCTTTTCCATGCTAGCCTCGTTAAGGTGCTAAAAGCTCTACCCTCGTTTATGTAATAGCCTCGTTTTCATCGTAGCATCGTCTCCGTGCTAGCCTCGTTTTGGTGCTAAAAGCCTTAGCCTCGTTTCCATGCTAACCTCGTTTAGATGGTGAAAGCCTTAGCCTCGTTTTCATCCTACTCTCTTTTAAATGCTAGCGTTGTTAAGGTGCTAAAAGTTCTAGCCTCGTTTATGTAATAGCCTCGTTTTCATCGTAGCATCGTCTCCATGCTAGCCTCGTTTTGGTGCTAAAAGCCTTAGCCTCGTTTCCATGCTAACCTCGTTTGGGTTCTAAAAGCCCTAGCCTCTTTTTCGTCCTAGCGTCGTTTCCATGCTAGCCTCGTTTAGATGCTGAAAGACCTAGCCTCGTTTTCGTCCTAGCCTCTTTTCCATGCTAGCCTTGTTTTCGTCCAAGCCTCGTTTCCATGCAAGCCTCGTTTCCATGCCCAGCCTCGTTTTGGTGCTAAAAGCCCTAGGTTCTTACGTCCTAGCCTCGTTTCCAAGCAAGCCACGTTTTGGTATTAAAGCCCTAGCCTTGTTCTCCACCTACCTTTGTTTCCCAGCTAGCCTCGTTTAGGTGCTAAAAGCCCTAGCCTCGTTTTCGTCCTAGCCTCGTTTCCACGGAAGCCTCGTTTTGGTGCTAAAAGCCTTAGCCTCGTTTTTTTCGTAGCCTTGTATCCATGCTAGCCTTGTTTTTGTGCTAAAAGTTCTAGCCTCGTTTATGTCATAGCCTTTTTTTCATCGTAGCCTCGTTTTCATGCTAGTCTCGTTTTAGTTCTAAAAGCCCTAGCCATTTTTTCGTCCTAGCCTCGTTTCCATGCTAGCCTCGTTTTCGTCCTAGCCTCGTTTTGGTGCTAAAAGCTCTAGGCTCTTACGTCCTAGCCTCGTTTCCAAGCAAGCCACGTTTTGGTATTAAAGCCCTAGCCTCGTTTTTGTCCTAGCCTCTTTTCCATGCTAGGCTCATTAAGGTGCTAAAAGTTCTAGCCTCGTTTATGTCATAGCCTCGTTTCCATGCTAGCCTCGTTTTCGTCCTAGCCTCGTTTCCGTTCTTGCCTCATTTTGGTGCTAAAAGGTCTAGCCTCATTTCCATGCTAGCTTCGTTTAGATGCTGAAAACCCTAGCCTCGTTTTCGTTCTAGCCTCTTTTCCATGCTAGCCTCGTTAAGGTGCTAAAAGTTCTAGCCTCGTTTAGGTCATAGCCTTTTTTCATCATAGCCTCGTTTTCAGTCTCGTTTTGGTTCTAAAAGCCCTAGCCTCTTTTTCGTCCTAGCCTCGTTTCCATGGAAGCCTCGTTTTGGTGCTAAAAGCCCTAGCCTCCTTTTCGTCCAAACCTCGTTTCCGTGCTAAAAGCCCTAGCCTCTTTTTATTCTAGCTTCGTTTCCATGCTAGCCTTGTTTTCGTCCTAGCCTGCTTTCCATGCAAGCCTTGTTTTGGTTCTAAAGCCCGAGCCTCGTTTCTGGTTTTTTCCTAGCCTTCTTTCCATGCCCTAACCCCAAACCCTAACCCTAAACCTAATCCCAAACCCTAACCCCAAACCCTAGCCCTAACCCTAGCCTTATTTTCGTCCTAGCCCGTTTTGTTACAAAAAGCCTTAACCTCGTTTTTGTCCTAGTCTCGTTTTCCTTCTAGCTACGTTTTCGTCCTAGCCTTGTTTCCATGCTAGCCTCGTTTCCATCCAAGCCTCGTTTTGATGCTAAAAATCACTAGCCTTGTTTGCATGCTAGCCTCGTTTCCATGCAAGCCTTGTTTGGGTGCGAAAAGCCCTAGCCTCTTTTTTGTCCTAGCCTCGTTTCCATGCTAGCCTCGTTTTCGTGCTGAAAGCCCTAGCCTCGTTTTCGTCCTAGCCTCTTTTCCGTGCTAGCCTCGTTAAGGTGCTAAAAGTTCTAGCCTCGTTTATGTCATAGCCTTTTTTCATCGTAGCCTCGTTTTCATGCTAGTCTCGTTTTGGTTCTAAAAGCCCTAGCCTCTTTTTCGTCCTATCCTCGTTTCCATGGAAGCCTCGTTTTGGTGCTAAAGCCCTAGCCTCTTTTTGTCCTAGCCTCGTTTGCATGCTAGCCTCGTTTTCCTCCTAGCCTCTTTTCCATGCTAGCCTCGTTAAGGTGCTGAAAGCCCTAACCTCGTTTATGTCATAGCTTTGTTTTCATCGTAGCTTCGTTTTCATACTAGTCTCGCTTTGGTTCTAAAAGCCCTAGCCTCTTTTTCGTCCTAGCCTCGTTTCCATGCTAGCCTCGTTTTCGTCCTAGCCTTGTTTTCCTCTTAGCCTCGTTTGCATGCTAGCCTCGTTTTCGTCCAAGCCTCCTTTCCATGCTTGCCTCGTTTTCCTCCTAGCCTCGTTTCCATGCTAGCCTCGTTTCCACGGAAGCCTCGTTTTGGTGCTAAAAGCCCTAGCCTCTTTTTGTTCTAGCGTCGTTTCCATGCTAGCCTTGTTTTCGTCCAAGCCTCGTTTCCATGCTAGCCTCGTTTCCATGCTAGCGTTGTTAAGGTGCTAAAAGTTCTAGCCTCGTTTATGTAATAGCCTCGTTTTCATCGTAGCATCGTCTCCATGCTAGCCTCGTTTTGGTGCTAAAAGCCTTAGCCTCGTTTCCATGCTAACCTCGTTTTGGTTCTAAAAGCCCTAGCCTCTTTTTCGTCGTAGCGTCGTTTCCATGCTAGCCTCGTTTAGATGCTGAAAGACCTAGTCTCGTTTTCGTCCTAGCCTCTTTTCCATGCTAGCCTTGTTCTTGTCCAAGCCTCGTTTCCATGCAAGCCTCGTTTCCATGCCCAGCCTCGTTTTGGTGCTAAAAGCCCTAGTTTCATACGTCCTAGCCTCGTTTCCAAGTAAGCCACGTTTTGGTATTAAAGCCCTAGCCTTGTTCTCCACCTAGCTTTGTTTCCCAGCTAGCCTCGTTTAGGTGCTAAAAGCCCTAGCCTCGTTTTCGTCCTAGCCTCGTTTCCACGGAAGCCTCGTTTTGGTGCTAAAAGCCTTAGCCTCGTTTTTTTGTAGCCTTGTATCCATGCTAGCCTTGTTTTTGTGCTAAAAGTTCTAGCCTCGTTTATGTCATAGCCTTTTTTTCATCGTAGCCTCGTTTTCATGCTAGTCTCGTTTTAGTTCTAAAAGCCCTAGCCATTTTTTCGTCCTAGCCTCGTTTCCATGCTAGCCTCGTTTTTGTCCTAGCCTCGTTTTGGTGCTAAAAGCCCTAGGCTCTTACGTCCTAGCCTCGTTTCCAAGCAAGCCACGTTTTGGTATTAAAGCCCTAGCCTCGTTTTCGTCCTAGCCTCTTTTCCATGCTAGGCTCATTAAGGTGCTAAAAGTTCTAGCCTCGTTTATGTCATAGTTTCGTTTTCATACTAGTCTCGTTTTGGTTCTAAATGCCCTAGCCTCGTTTATGTCATAGCCTCGTTGTCCTCGTAGCCTCGTTTCCATGCTAGCCTCTTTTCTACGGAAGCCTCGTTTTGGTTCTAAAAGCCCTAGCCTCGTTTCCATGCTAGCCTCGTTTATATGCTGAAAGCCCTAGCCTCGTTTATGTCATAGCTTCGTTTTCATCGTAGCCTCGTTTCCATGCTAGCCTTGTTTTCGTCCAAGCCTCGTTTCCATGCTAGCCTCGTTTCCATGCTAGCCTCGTTTCCATGCTAGCCTCGTTTCCATGCTAGCCTCGTTTCCATGCAAGCCTTTTTTTGGTGCGAAAAACTCTAGCCTCTTTTTGTCCTAGCCTCGTTTCCATGCTAGCCTCGTTTTCGTCCTAGCCTCGTTTCCATGCTAGCCTTGTTTAGATGCTGAAAGCCCTAGCCTCGTTTTCGTCCTAGCCTCTCTTAGATGCTAGCCTCGTTAAGGTGCCAAAAGTTCTACTTTCGTTTATGTCATAACCTCGTTTTCATCGTAGCCTCGTTTTCATACCAGTCTCGTTTTGGTTCTAAAAGCCCTAGCCTCTTTTTCTTCCTAGCCTCGTTTCCAAGATAGCCTCGTTTTCGTCCTAGCCTCGTTTCCGTGCTAGCCTTGTTTTGGTGCTAGCCTCGTTTAGATGCTGAAAGACCTAGCCTCGTTTTCATCCTACTCTCTTTTAAATGCTAGCGTTGTTAAGGTGCTAAAAGTTCTAGCCTCGTTTATGTAATAGCCTCGTTTTCATCGTAGCATCGTCTCCATGCTAGCCTCGTTTTGGTGCTAAAAGCCTTAGCCTCGTTTCCATGCTAACCTCGTTTTGGTTCTAAAAGCCCTAGCCTCTTTTTCGTCCTAGCGTCGTTTCCATGCTAGCCTCGTTTAGATGCTGAAAGACCTAGCCTCGTTTTCGTCCTAGCCTCTTTTTCATGCTAGCCTTGTTTTCGTCCAAGCCTCGTTTCCATGCAAGCCTCGTTTCCATGCCCAGCCTTGTTTTGGTGCTAAAAGCCCTAGGTTCTTACGTCCTAGCCTCGTTTCCAAGCAAGCCACGTTTTGGTATTAAAGCCCTAGCCTAGTTCTCCACCTAGCTTTTTTTCCCAGCTAGCCTCCTTTAGGTGCTAAAAGCCCTAGCCTCGTTTTCGTCCTAGCCTCGTTTCCACGGAAGCCTCGTTTTGGTGCTAAAAGCCTTAGCCTCGTTTTTTTCGTAGCCTTGTATCCATGCTAGCCTTGTTTTTGTGCTAAAAGTTCTAGCCTCGTTTATGTCATAGCCTTTTTTTCATCGTAGCCTCGTTTTCATGCTAGTCTCGTTTTAGTTCTAAAAGCCCTAGCCATTTTTTCGTCCTAGCCTCGTTTCCATGCTAGCCTCGTTTTCCTCCTAGCCTCGTTTTGGTGCTAAAAGCCCTAGGCTCTTACGTCCTAGCTTCGTTTCCAAGCAAGCCACGTTTTGGTATTAAAGCCCTAGCCTCGTTTTCGTCCTAGCCTCTTTTCCATGCTAGGCTCATTAAGGTGCTAAAAGTTCTAGCCTCGTTTATGTCATAGCCTCGTTTTCATCCTAGCCTCGTTTTCATACTAGTCTCGTTTTGGTTCTAAATGCCCTAGCCTCTTTTTCGTCCTAGCCTCGTTGTCATGCTAGCCTCGTTTTTGTGCTAGCCTCGTTTTCGTGCTAGCCTCGTTTTGGTGCTAAAAGCCCTAGCCTCGTTACCATGCTAGCCTCGTTTAGATGCTGAAAGACCTAGCCTCGTTTTCGTCCTAGCCTCTTTTCCATGATAGCCTCGTTAAGGTGCTAAAAGTTCTAGCCTCGTTTATGTAATAGCCTCGTTTTCATCGTAGCATCGTCTTTATGCTAGCCTCGTTTTGGTGCTAAAAGCCTTAGCCTCGTTTCCATGCTAACCTCGTTTTGGTTCTAAAAGCCCTAGCCTCTTTTTCGTCTTAGCGTCGTTTCCATGCTAGCCTCGTTTAGATGCTGAAAGACCTAGCCTCGTTTTCGTCCTAGCCTCTTTTCCATGCTAGCCTTGTTTTCGTGCAAGCCTCGTTTCCATGCAAGCCTCGTTTCCATGCCCAGCCTCGTTTTGGTGCTAAAAGCCCTAGGTTCTTACGTCCTAGCCTCGTTTCCAAGCAAGCCACGTTTTGGTATTGAAGCCCTAGCCTTGTTCTCCACCTACCTTTTTTCCCAGCTAGCCTCGTTTAGGTGCTAAAAGCCCTAGCCTCGTTTCCATTTAAGCCTCGTTTCCATGCCCAGCCTCGTTTTGGTGCTAAAAGCCCTAGGTTCTTACGTCCTAGCCTCGTTTCCAAGCAAGCCACGTTTTGGTATTAAAGCCCTAGCCTTGTTCTCCACCTACCTTTTTTCCCAGCTAGCCTCGTTTAGGTGCTAAAGCCCTAGCCTCGTTTTTCGTCCTAGCCTCGTTTCCACGGAAGCCTCGTTTTGGTGCTAAAAGCCTTAGCCTCGTTTTTTTCGTAGCCTTGTATCCATGCTAGCCTTGTTTTTGTGCTAAAAGTTCTAGCCTCGTTTTTGTCATAGCCTTTTTTTCATCGTAGCCTCGTTTTCATGCTAGTCTCGTTTTAGTTCTAAAAGCCCTAGCCATTTTTTCGTCCTAGCCTCGTTTCCATGCTAGCCTCGTTTTCGTCCTAGCCTCGTTTTGGTGCTAAAAGCTCTAGGCTCTTACGTCCTAGCCTCGTTTCCAAGCAAGCCACGTTTTGGTATTAAAGCCCTAGCCTCGTTTTTGTCCTAGCCTCTTTTCCATGCTAGCTCATTAAGGTGCTAAAAGTTCTAGCCTCGTTTATGTCATAGCCTCGTTTCCATGCTAGCCTCGTTTCGTCCTAGCTCGTTTCCGTTCTTGCCTCATTTTGGTGCTAAAAGGTCTAGCCTCATTTCCATGCTAGCTTCGTTTAGATGCTGAAAACCCTAGCCTCGTTTTCGTTCTAGCCTCTTTTCCATGCTAGCCTCGTTAAGGTGCTAAAAGTTCTAGCCTCGTTTAGGTCATAGCCTTTTTTCATCATAGCCTCGTTTTCATGCTAGTCTCGTTTTGGTTCTAAAAGCCCTAGCCTCTTTTTCGTCCTAGCCTCGTTTCCATGGAAGCCTCGTTTTGGTGCTAAAAGCCCTAGCCTCCTTTTCGTCCAAACCTCGTTTCCGTGCTAAAAGCCCTAGCCTCTTTTTATTCTAGCTTCGTTTCCATGCTAGCCTTGTTTTCGTCCTAGCCTGCTTTCCATGCAAGCCTTGTTTTGGTTCTAAAGCCCGAGCCTCGTTTCTGGTTTTTTCCTAGCCTTCTTTCCATGCCCTCCCCAAACCCTAACCCTAAACCTAATCCCAAACCCTAACCCCAAACCCTAGCCCTAACCCTAGCCTTATTTTCGTCCTAGCCCGTTTTGTTACAAAAAGCCTTAACCTCGTTTTTGTCCTAGTCTCGTTTTCCTTTAGCTACGTTTTCGTCTAGCCTTGTTTCCATGCTAGCCTCGTTTCCATCCAAGCCTCGTTTTGATCTAAAATCACTAGCCTTGTTTGCATGCTAGCCTCGTTTCCATGCAAGCCTTGTTTGGGTGCGAAAAGCCCTAGCCTCTTTTTTGTCCTAGCCTCGTTTCCATGCTAGCCTCGTTTTCGTGCTGAAAGCCCTAGCCTCGTTTTCGTCCTAGCCTCTTTTCCGTGCTAGCCTCGTTAAGGTGCTAAAAGTTCTAGCCTCGTTTATGTCATAGCCTTTTTTCATCGTAGCCTCGTTTTCATGCTAGTCTCGTTTTGGTTCTAAAAGCCCTAGCCTCTTTTTCGTCCTATCCTCGTTTCCATGGAAGCCTCGTTTGGTGCTAAAGCCCTAGCCTCTTTTTGTCCTAGCCTCGTTTGCATGCTAGCCTCGTTTTCCTCCTAGCCTCTTTTCCATGCTAGCCTCGTTAAGGTGCTGAAAGCCCTAACCTCGTTTATGTCATAGCTTTGTTTTCATCGTAGCTTCGTTTTCATACTAGTCTCGCTTTGGTTCTAAAAGCCCTAGCCTCTTTTTCGTCCTAGCCTCGTTTCCATGCTAGCCTCGTTTTCGTCCTAGCCTTGTTTTCCTCTTAGCCTCGTTTGCATGCTAGCCTCGTTTTCGTCCAAGCCTCCTTTCCATGCTTGCCTCGTTTTCCTCCTAGCCTCGTTTCCATGCTAGCCTCGTTTCCACGGAAGCCTCGTTTTGGTGCTAAAAGCCCTAGCCTCTTTTTGTTCTAGCGTCGTTTCCATGCTAGCCTTGTTTTCGTCCAAGCCTCGTTTCCATGCTAGCCTCGTTTCCATGCTAGCGTTGTTAAGGTGCTAAAAGTTCTAGCCTCGTTTATGTAATAGCCTCGTTTTCATCGTAGCATCGTCTCCATGCTAGCCTCGTTTGGTGCTAAAAGCCTTAGCCTCGTTTCCATGCTAACCTCGTTTTGGTTCTAAAAGCCCTAGCCTTTTTCGTCGTAGCGTCGTTTCCATGCTAGCCTCGTTTAGATGCTGAAAGACCTAGTCTCGTTTTCGTCCTAGCCTCTTTTCCATGCTAGCCTTGTTCTTGTCCAAGCCTCGTTTCCATGCAAGCCTCGTTTCCATGCCCAGCCTCGTTTTGGTGCTAAAAGCCCTAGTTTCATACGTCCTAGCCTCGTTTCCAAGTAAGCCACGTTTTGGTATTAAAGCCCTAGCCTTGTTCTCCACCTAGCTTTGTTTCCCAGCTAGCCTCGTTTAGGTGCTAAAAGCCCTAGCCTCGTTTCGTCCTAGCCTCGTTTCCACGGAAGCCTCGTTTTGGTGCTAAAAGCCTTAGCCTCGTTTTTTTGTAGCCTTGTATCCATGCTAGCCTTGTTTTGTGCTAAAAGTTCTAGCCTCGTTTATGTCATAGCCTTTTTTCATCGTAGCCTCGTTTTCATGCTAGTCTCGTTTTAGTTCTAAAAGCCCTAGCCATTTTTCGTCCTAGCCTCGTTTCCATGCTAGCCTCGTTTTTGTCCTAGCCTCGTTTTGGTGCTAAAAGCCCTAGGCTCTTACGTCCTAGCCTCGTTTCCAAGCAAGCCACGTTTTGGTATTAAAGCCCTAGCCTCGTTTTCGTCCTAGCCTCTTTTCCATGCTAGGCTCATTAAGGTGCTAAAAGTTCTAGCCTCGTTTATGTCATAGTTTCGTTTTCATACTAGTCTCGTTTTGGTTCTAAATGCCCTAGCCTCGTTTATGTCATAGCCTCGTTGTCCTCGTAGCCTCGTTTCCATGCTAGCCTCTTTTCTACGGAAGCCTCGTTTTGGTTCTAAAAGCCCTAGCCTCGTTTCCATGCTAGCCTCGTTTATATGCTGAAAGCCCTAGCCTCGTTTATGTCATAGCTTCGTTTTCATCGTAGCCTCGTTTTCCATGCTAGCCTTGTTTTCGTCAAGCCTCGTTTCCATGCTAGCCTCGTTTCCATGCTAGCCTCGTTTCCATGCTAGCCTCGTTTCCATGCTAGCCTCGTTTCCATGCAAGCCTTTTTTTGGTGCGAAAACTCTAGCCTCTTTTTGTCCTAGCCTCGTTTCCATGCTAGCCTCGTTTTCGTCCTAGCCTCGTTTCCATGCTAGCCTTGTTTAGATGCTGAAGCCCTAGCCTCGTTTTCGTCCTAGCCTCTCTTAGATGCTAGCCTCGTTAAGGTGCCAAAAGTTCTACTTTCGTTTATGTCATAAACCTCGTTTTCATCGTAGCCTCGTTTTCATACCAGTCTCGTTTTGGTTCTAAAAGCCCTAGCCTCTTTTTCTTCCTAGCCTCGTTTCCAAGATAGCCTCGTTTTCGTCCTAGCCTCGTTTCCGTGCTAGCCTTGTTTTGGTGCTAGCCTCGTTTAGATGCTGAAAGACCTAGCCTCGTTTTCATCCTACTCTCTTTTAAATGCTAGCGTTGTTAAGGTGCTAAAAGTTCTAGCCTCGTTTATGTAATAGCCTCGTTTTCATCGTAGCATCGTCTCCATGCTAGCCTCGTTTTGGTGCTAAAAGCCTTAGCCTCGTTTCCATGCTAACCTCGTTTTGGTTCTAAAAGCCCTAGCCTCTTTTCGTCCTAGCGTCGTTTCCATGCTAGCCTCGTTTAGATGCTGAAAGACCTAGCCTCGTTTTCGTCCTAGCCTCTTTTTCATGCTAGCCTTGTTTTTCGTCCAAGCCTCGTTTCCATGCAAGCCTCGTTTCCATCCCAGCCTTGTTTTGGTGCTAAAAGCCCTAGGTTCTTACGTCCTAGCCTCGTTTCCAAGCAAGCCACGTTTTGGTATTAAAGCCCTAGCCTAGTTCTCCACCTAGCTTTTTTTCCCAGCTAGCCTCCTTTAGGTGCTAAAAGCCCTAGCCTCGTTTTCGTCCTAGCCTCGTTTCCACGGAAGCCTCGTTTTGGTGCTAAAAGCCTTAGCCTCGTTTTTTTCGTAGCCTTGTATCCATGCTAGCCTTGTTTTTGTGCTAAAAGTTCTAGCTCGTTTATGTCATAGCCTTTTTTTCATCGTAGCCTCGTTTTCATGCTAGTCTCGTTTTAGTTCTAAAAGCCCTAGCCATTTTTTCGTCCTAGCCTCGTTTCCATGCTAGCCTCGTTTCCTCCTAGCCTCGTTTGGTGCTAAAAGCCCTAGGCTCTTACGTCCTAGCTTCGTTTCCAAGCAAGCCACGTTTTGGTATTAAAGCCCTAGCCTCGTTTTCGTCCTAGCCTCTTTTCCATGCTAGGCTCATTAAGGTGCTAAAAGTTCTAGCCTCGTTTATGTCATAGCCTCGTTTTCATCCTAGCCTCGTTTTCATACTAGTCTCGTTTTGGTTCTAAATGCCCTAGCCTCTTTTTCGTCCTAGCCTCGTTGTCATGCTAGCCTCGTTTTTGTGCTAGCCTCGTTTTCGTGCTAGCCTCGTTTGGTGCTAAAAGCCCTAGCCTCGTTACCATGCTAGCCTCGTTAGATGCTGAAAGACCTAGCCTCGTTTCGTCCTAGCCTCTTTTCCATGATAGCCTCGTTAAGGTGCTAAAAGTTCTAGCCTCGTTTATGTAATAGCCTCGTTTTCATCGTAGCATCGTCTTTATGCTAGCCTCGTTTTGGTGCTAAAAGCCTTAGCCTCGTTTCCATGCTAACCTCGTTTTGGTTCTAAAAGCCCTAGCCTCTTTTTCGTCTTAGCGTCGTTTCCATGCTAGCCTCGTTTAGATGCTGAAAGACCTAGCCTCGTTTTCGTCCTAGCCTCTTTTCCATGCTAGCCTTGTTTTCGTGCAAGCCTCGTTTCCATGCAAGCCTCGTTTCCATGCCCAGCCTCGTTTTGGTGCTAAAAGCCCTAGGTTCTTACGTCCTAGCCTCGTTTCCAAGCAAGCCACGTTTTGGTATTGAAGCCCTAGCCTTGTTCTCCACCTACCTTTTTTCCCAGCTAGCCTCGTTTAGGTGCTAAAAGCCCTAGCCTCGTTTCCATTTAAGCCTCGTTTCCATGCCCAGCCTCGTTTTGGTGCTAAAAGCCCTAGGTTCTTACGTCCTAGCCTCGTTTCCAAGCAAGCCACGTTTTGGTATTAAAGCCCTAGCCTTGTTCTCCACCTACCTTTTTTCCCAGCTAGCCTCGTTTAGGTGCTAAAAGCCCTAGCCTCGTTTTCGTCCTAGCCTCGTTTCCACGGAAGCCTCGTTTTGGTGCTAAAAGCCTTAGCCTCGTTTTTTTCGTAGCCTTGTATCCATGCTAGCCTTGTTTTTGTGCTAAAAGTTCTAGCCTCGTTTTTGTCATAGCCTTTTTTTCATCGTAGCCTCGTTTTCATGCTAGTCTCGTTTTAGTTCTAAAAGCCCTAGCCATTTTTTCGTCCTAGCCTCGTTTCCATGCTAGCCTCGTTTTCGTCCTAGCCTCGTTTTGGTGCTAAAAGCCCTAGGTTCTTACGTCCTAGCCTCGTTTCCAAGCAAGCCACGTTTTGGTATTAAAGCCCTAGCCTTGTTCTCCACCTAGCTTTGTTTCCCAGCTAGCCTCGTTTAGGTGCTAAAAGCCCTAGCCTCGTTTTCGTCCTAGCCTCGTTTCCACGGAAGCCTCGTTTTGGTGCTAAAAGCCTTAGCCTCGTTTTTTTCGTAGCCTCTTTTCCATGCTAGGCTCATTAAGGTGCTAAAAGTTCTAGCCTCGTTTATGTCATAGCCTCGTTTTCATCCTAGCCTCGTTTTCATACTAGTCTCGTTTTGGTTCTAAAAACCCTAGCCTCTTTTTCGTCCTAGCCTCGTTTCCATGCTAGCCTCGTTTTCGTGCTAGCCTCGTTTTCGTGCTAGCCTCGTTTTGGTGCTAAAAGCCCTAGCCTCGTTACCATGCTAGCCTCGTTTAGATGCTGAAAGACCTAGCCTCGTTTTCGTCCTAGCCTCTTTTCCATGATAGCCTCGTTAAGGTGTTAAAAGCTCTAGCCTCGTTTATGTCATAGCTTCGTTTTCATCGTAGCCTCGTTTTCATGCTAGTCTCGTTTTGGTTCTAAAAGCCCTAGCCATTTTTTCGTCCCAGCCTCGATTCCATGGAAGCCTCGTTTTGGTGCTAAAGCCCTACCTTTTTTTTGCCCTAGCCTCGTTTCCATGCTAGTTTCGTTTTCGTCCTAGCCTCGTTTTGGTGCTAAAAGCCCTGGGCTCTTACGTCCTAGCCTCGTTTCCAAGCAAGCCACGTTTTGGTTTTAAAGCCCTAGCCTCTTTTTCGTCCTAGCCTCTTTTCCATGCTAGCCTCGTTAAGGTGCTAAAAGTTCTAGCCTCGTTTTTGTCATAGCCTCGTTTTCATCGTAGCCTCGTTTTCATAGTAGTCTCGTTTTGGTTCTAAAAGCCCTAGCCTCTTTTTCGTCCTAGCCTCGTTTCCAAGCTAGCCTCGTTTTCGTCCTAGCCTCGTTTCCATGCTAGCCTCGTTTAGATGCTGAAAGACCTAGCCTAGTTTTCGTCCTAGCCTCTTTTCCATGCTAGCCTCGTTAAGGTGCTAAAAGCTCTACCCTCGTTTATGTAATAGCCTCGTTTTCATCGTAGCATCGTCTCCGTGCTAGCCTCGTTTTGGTGCTAAAAGCCTTAGCCTCGTTTCCATGCTAACCTCGTTTAGATGGTGAAAGCCTTAGCCTCGTTTTCATCCTACTCTCTTTTAAATGCTAGCGTTGTTAAGGTGCTAAAAGTTCTAGCCTCATTTATGTAATAGCCTCGTTTTCATCGTAGCATCGTCTCCATGCTAGCCTCGTTTTGGTGCTAAAAGCCTTAGCCTCGTTTCCATGCTAACCTCGTTTTGGTTCTAAAAGCCCTAGCCTCTTTTTCGTCCTAGCGTCGTTTCCATGCTAGCCTCATTTAGATGCTGAAAGACCTAGCCTCGTTTTCGTCCTAGCCTCTTTTCCATGCTAGCCTTGTTTTCGTCCAAGCCTCGTTTCCATGCAAGCCTCGTTTCCATGCCCAGCCTCGTTTTGGTGCTAAAAGCCCTAGGTTCTTACGTCCTAGCCTCGTTTCCAAGCAAGCCACGTTTTGGTATTAAAGCCCTAGCCTTGTTCTCCACCTAGCTTTGTTTCCCAGCTAGCCTCGTTTAGGTGCTAAAAGCCCTAGCCTCGTTTTCGTCCTAGCCTCGTTTCCACGGAAGCCTCGTTTTGGTGCTAAAAGCCTTAGCCTCGTTTTTTTCGTAGCCTTGTATCCATGCTAACCTTGTTTTCGTGCTAAAAGTTCTAGCCTCGTTTATGTCATAGCCTTTTTTTCATCGTAGCCTCGTTTTCATGCTAGTCTCGTTTTAGTTCTAAAAGCCCTAGCCATTTTTTCGTCCTAGCCTCGTTTCCATGCTAGCCTCGTTTTCGTCCTAGTTTCGTTTTGGTGCTAAAAGCTCTAGGCTCTTACGTCCTAGCCTCGTTTCCAAGCAAGCCACGTTTTGGTATTAAAGCCCTAGCCTCGTTTTCGTCCTAGCCTCTTTTTCATGCTAGGCTCATTAAGGTGCTAAAAGTTCTAGCCTCGTTTATGTCATAGCCTCGTTTCCATGCTAGCCACGTTTTCGTCCTAGCCTCGTTTCCGTGCTTGCCTCGTTTTGGTGCTAAAAGGTCTAGCCTCATTTCCATGCTAGCTTCGTTTAGATGCTGAAAACCCTAGCCTCGTTTTCGTTCTAGCCTCTTTTCCATGCTAGCCTCGTTAAGGTGCTAAAAGTTCTAGCCTCGTTTAGGTCATAGCCTTTTTTCATCATAGCCTCGTTTTCATGCTAGTCTCGTTTTGGTTCTAAAAGCCCTAGCCTCTTTTTCGTCCTAGCCTCGTTTCCATGGAAGCCTCGTTTTGGTGCTAAAAGCCCTAGCCTCCTTTTCGTCCAAACCTCGTTTCCGTGCTAAAAGCCCTAGCCTCTTTTTATTCTAGCTTCGTTTCCATGCTAGCCTTGTTTTCGTCCTAGCCTGCTTTCCATGCAAGCCTTGTTTTGGTTCTAAAGCCCGAGCCTCGTTTCTGGTTTTTTCCTAGCCTTCTTTCCATGCCCTAACCCCAAACCCTAACCCTAAACCTAATCCCAAACCCTAACCCCAAACCCTAGCCCTAACCCTAGCCTTATTTTCGTCCTAGCCCGTTTTGTTACAAAAAGCCTTAGCCTCGTTTTTGTCCTAGTCTCGTTTTCCTTCTAGCTACGTTTTCGTCCTAGCCTTGTTTCCATGCTAGCCTCGTTTCCATCAAAGCCTCGTTTTGATGCTAAAAATCACTAGCCTTGTTTGCATGCTAGCCTCGTTTCCATGCAAGCCTTGTTTTGGTGCGAAAAGCCCTAGCCTCTTTTTTGTCCTAGCCTCGTTTCCATGCTAGCCTCGTTTTCGTGCTGAAAGCCCTAGCCTCGTTTTCGTCCTAGCCTCTTTTCCGTGCTAGCCTCGTTAAGGTGCTAAAAGTTCTAGCCTCGTTTATGTCATAGCCTTTTTTCATCGTAGCCTCGTTTTCATGCTAGTCTCGTTTTGGTTCTAAAAGCCCTAGCCTCTTTTTCGTCCTATCCTCGTTTCCATGGAAGCCTCGTTTTGGTGCTAAAGCCCTAGCCTCTTTTTGTCCTAGCCTCGTTTGCATGCTAGCCTCGTTTTCCTCCTAGCCTCTTTTCCATGCTAGCCTCGTTAAGGTGCTGAAAGCCCTAACCTCGTTTATGTCATAGCTTTGTTTTCATCGTAGCTTCATTTTCATACTAGTCTCGCTTTGGTTCTAAAAGCCCTAGCCTCTTTTTCGTCCTAGCCTCGTTTCCATGCTAGCCTCGTTTTCGTCCTAGCCTTGTTTTCCTCTTAGCCTCGTTTGCATGCTAGCCTCGTTTTCGTCCAAGCCTCCTTTCCATGCTTGCCTCGTTTTCCTCCTAGCCTCGTTTCCATGCTAGCCTCGTTTCCACGGAAGCCTCGTTTTGGTGCTAAAAGCCCTAGCCTCTTTTTGTTCTAGCCTCGTTTCCATGCTAGCCTTGTTTTCGTCCAAGCCTCGTTTCCATGCTAGCCTCGTTTCCACGGAAGCCTCGTTTTGGTGCTAAAAGCCTTAGCCTCGTTTTCTTCGTAGTTTTGTATCCATGCTAGCCTTATTTTGGTGCTAAAATCCCCAGCCTCTTTCTCATCCTAGCTTCGTTTCCATGGAAGCCTCGTTTTGGTGCTAAAGCTCTAGCGTCGTTTTCCACCTAGCCTCGTTTCTATGTAAGCCTCGTTTTGGTATTTAAGCCCTAGCTTCGTTTTCGTCCTAGCCTCATTTCCATGCTAGCCTCGTTTTCGTCCTAGCCTCTTTACCATGCTAGCCTCATTTTCGTCCTAGCCCGGTTTCCATGCAAGCCTCGTTTTGGTTCTAAAGCCCTAGCCACGTTTCCGTTTTCCTTTTAGCCTCGTTTCCATGCTTGCCTCGTTTTGGTTCTAAAAACCTAGCCTTGTTTTTCTCCTAGCCTCGTTTCCATGCTAGCGTCGTTTTCGTCCTAGTCTCGTTTTCATGCTAGCCTCGTTTTCGTCCTAGCCCGGTTTTCATGCAAGCCTCGTTTTTGTTCTAAAGCCCTAGCCTCGTTTCATTTTCGTCCTAGTCTCGTTTTTATGCTAGCCTCGTTTTGGTTCTAAAAACCTAGCCTTGCTTTTCTCGTAGCCTCGTTTCCATTCTAGCCTTGTTTAGGTGCTAAAAGCCTTAGCCTCATTTTCTTTCTAGCAGGTTTCCATGCTAGCTACGTTTTCGTGCTAGATACCCTTGCCTAGTTTCTATACTAGCCTCGTTTTGGTGCGAAAAGCCTTAGCCTCGTTTTCGTCGTAGCCTTGTTTCAATGCTAGCCTTTTTTATGCTAAAAGCCCTAGCCTCATTTTCTTTCTAGCCTTGTTTTCATGTTAGCCTCGTTTTGGTGCTAGATACCCCTGCCTTGTTTCCATGCTAGCTTTGTTTTGGTGCTAAAAGCCCTAGCCTCATTTTCCTCCTAGCCTCGTTTCCTGTCTAGCCTCGTTTTTGTCCTAGCCTCGTTTTCGTGCTAGCCTCGTTTTCACGCTAGCCTCATTTTTGTCTTAAATACCCTTGCCTCTATTTTATGCTAGCCTCGTTTTGGTGCGAAAAGCCCTAGCCTTTTTTTTGTTTTAGCGTCTTTTTGTGCTAACCTCGTTTTGGTGCTTCAAGCCCCAGCTTCGTTTTCGTTTTAGCCTCGTTTTTTGACCGAGGCTCCTTTCCGTGCTAAAATCCTTAACCTCGTTTTCGTTTAAGCCTCGTTTTCTCCTAGCCTTGTTTTGGTGCTAAAAGCCCTAGCCTTGTTTTCGTTTTAGCGTCTTTTTCATGCTAGCCTCGTTTTCGTTTTAGCCTCGTTTTGGACCGAGCTTCGTTTTCATGCTAGCGTCGTTTTTTTGCTAAAAGTCCTAGCCTCGTTTTTGTTTCAGCCTTGTTTGGACCAAGCCTCGTTTTCATGCTTGCATTTTTATGTTGCTAAAAGCCCTAGCCAACTGCAAAAGCAAGAAGGAGGGACCGCAAAGGAGGAACCCTAATCACCAAAAAACAGAGAAAGCCTTCAGATACTGGATGATCAAAACACAGAGAATGGTTGAGAAGACAGAAAAGTTTAATGAGGACCAACAAAGACTAATTCTTTATAAAAAGAATTAGGCTGACTGTAAGGTCTACATGTGGTTAAAGAAAGTAATGCGGGACAAAGTAATACAGAATATGCTGGCAAGGCAGGAGATCAAATAGCAACCGAGCTCCATGGTGGGGAGGACAGTTTGAGAGAATGGTGGGCTTAGTTACACAGGCACTACACAAAGTCATTGGTCGTGTTGTACTGACATGGAAGCAATTGATAGAGGTGGTGTTGGACATAAAAATGAAACTAAACAACCGGCCTTTAAGCTACATGGAAAATGACGTACAGTTAACAACTTTAACTCCGAATGTGCTGGTATACGGAGAATCACACACAATCCCAGAACAAGACGCTGATGGAATTGAAGACAAGGATCTAAGTAAAAGAGCAAGATATCTAAAATGATGCAAGGACATGTCATGGAACCGATGGACGGTGGAGTATATCAAAGCACTCAGAGAAAGGCACAACATTAAGCATAAAACAAAGAATGAGATGATCAAAAAAGGTGAAGTTGTGGTTATCAAGAATGGTGAATGCAATCGCGGAAGGTGGGATCTTGGCATCATCGTAAAGCTCATTGAAGGTCGTGATGATGTAGTACGAGCAGCAGAGCTACGCGCTGGAAAATCCTTCCTGGAAAGACCAATTCAACCGTTGTATCCATTGGAATTATCCTGTGATATGCAAGAGGGACCATCCCTAACCTTGAATCCCGATGCGAAAGAGTTCAGACCACAGAACACAGAAGAAGCAATAAAGATTATAGCTGAAGAGGAGAACAATTAACTGATGACTTGATATTTGACCGCTTCCCGATCAAATAGGAGGAGTGTATCGCCGAGAACCTAGTACCATCTAGAACTTTCTAGATATTGTGTATGAAATATATGATTACCTTGAATTATCTGCCAGCATACTTGCTTAGTCATGATTATGTAATCCCTATATTGGTAGTCGCTGAAATCATAATATCGTAGAAAGCCGTTTAGGCCTAATTTTGCTTCACATGTAACGTAGCATCGTTTTCGTTCACAACTTTCTAGAACCTTGGGGGATATCGAGAACATTCTCTAAGGGGTATATTAAGTCATTCCGTGATTACATAAAACAAGTCATTATTAATCAGCAATTCTTAGCTAGAACTTTCTGTAAAAAAAGTATATAAACAGACGGAAGGTATCAAGTAAAGTCCGAGCGAATAAAAATCCAAAGTATCTAAATCTTAGAGTTCCTGACTTCAAACCCTACAAAGGTTTTTAAAAATTATTAAATTAACTAAAAAAATCCGAAAATCTTTTGTTTTTACATGGGATTTTTCATAATCTCGAACTCTCGTACACCTTTTTGGGTAGTGATTCAGCCCTCGCTTTAGACAGTCTGTAAAATGTTTCTAATAATTCGCAGGACCTTTGAAAAGGCAGAGGATGGCCAATAAATGGTGTGACTTTCAAAACTTATATATCTCCTGTGAATATCTCAAAATGACTAAGAGCAAAATCTTTAACAAGCATCTTGCCCCTAAAACGGTGCCTGCCTAAACTGTAATGTAATGTAATGTAATGTATTCATT
The DNA here is from genome assembly GCA_003864495.1 of Nemopilema nomurai. Lineage (NCBI taxonomy): Eukaryota > Metazoa > Cnidaria > Scyphozoa > Rhizostomeae > Rhizostomatidae > Nemopilema > Nemopilema nomurai. The sequence continues at coordinate 132,742 of ML133504.1, forward strand.
GCACAGATCCTAAGTATAATAGGTTTTTCACTGGCAGTAAAATAAAAAATAGTTAAATAATTGATAAAACAAAACCTATAAGTAAATATCACCAAATTTAAGTTAAGTCCTTATTATATTAAATAAAATTAAGCTAGACAATTTGTACAAGCATAGAGATGGAAAATTTCATTATACATATATATTTGACTATTGTGTTAAACTACATCGATTTTCAGTTTTGTTTCAATTTGAAAATGTTTTTGTGTGCTTTGCTTTTGACGGTAATTTGTTGAAGTCAGCAGTGGCTTGATACAAAAATGTTCTATGATGACTCGCCGTTGTCGACATAAGTACGTGCAAGTGGTGTTGTTGTCTTGTATTGAACTCATGAATTTGTGGGTTTGTATGGAACAGTTCAGAAAAATATTGGGAACCTTGGTTGTTTAGACATTTGTACAGTAAACAGAGCCTATGTTTCTTTGGTTGTTCCTTAAGCCTCTTCCACTGAAGTATGCTTAAAGCTGGTGTCACATGATCAAACTTACGCATCCCAGTAATTACCTTTGCCGCGAAGTTCTGAATTGACTGAGCTTTGTGTAGTGCTGTTTGTGACGCATTGCCATAGACAATATCGCCATATTGTACGCTTGAGAGTACACATGCTTCCACAACCTTTGAAAAAGTTTCTCTTTTCATGCAGTTTCTGATCTGTTTCATTTGTATTAGCTTCCCTGCACAAGATTTCTTTAACTGAGAGATGTGGCTGTTCCATGAAAGTGTTTGATTGATCTGCATCCCAAGTATTTTAACCTTCTTTGCAGCCTTAACTATGTTATCCTGAATATCAATTGTTGTACATGATGGTGGAACTTTCACAAGTTGCTTATTTGTGCCAAATATAATAAATTGAAACTTGTCCGGGTTTGCCTTTAACTTATTTGCAGAGAACCACTCAAGTATCAAGTTAATATGCTGCATAATAGTTGCTTTCTCTTGCTGCTACTTTTCCATAATTCTTACTCCCCAGGATGAGGTACGGGGCTCATATATATACTGTACTAAAAACAATAGACATACGTAAATTAAACGGTAAAAGGAAGTAATCTATTTAGTGACGAACGAGGTTGGGGTAGCGTAATATCCTTAATTACTGGGTTACTATGGCGATCTACTTAACATGCTGATAATTGACGGAGGTATGAAGTTACTCATAATAATACAAAGGTTATCCTAATACACGTGATAGAAAAATGCGGAACGAGCAAGGAAAGTTGCAGATCAACAAGAGTGATTAGGTAAGGAAAATCAAACGAATGGACTAGAGAGAAAGGCCTAAAATTAGCAGTGTTACAAGCAGATGATCCCCACCGGAGAATACACTACTTCGACGGAACGCGGCTTCGTTCTGTTCTGGGGACAGGGCCGAGTTTTGGGGTGAAAGATTTTTGGCTTCGTATGTAAATACCGATGAAAACGGTGGTTGAAAACGAAGAAAAATCTCTCGAGGATCAAGTACAGCACACTTAAAACTTAAAACCAAACCGAAAGTTAAACTACTTGATGCATTACAAGGTTCTTGCATGTTCAGCACCCTAGATCTTCGTTCCGGGTATTGGCAAGTGAGTATGAGCCCCCAAGATAAGCACAAAACAGCTTTTGTTACCCCATCTGGGCTATGGGAATTTAATAGGATGCCTTTTGGTGTTTCCAATGGATGTGCTACCTTCCAACGTGCAATCGAAATTGTCTTGTCTGGTCTCACATACGAAACCTGTTTGTGTTATTTCGACGACGTCCTTATTCCTTCGTCTAGTATGAAGCAACATTGCGATCGACTGCGTCTTGTTTTACAGCGTTTTCGTAATCATAATCTTCGTGTTAAAGCTTCTAAGTGTACATTTGGTGCAAATCAAAGTTAAATATTTAGGTTATGTTGTTGCGGCCCAAGGTGCTCACACTGATCCAGAGAAAATAAAAGCTGTTGTCGAGCTTGCAGAACCAGCAAATATCGAACAAGTAAGATCATTTCTCGGCCTTGCTGGATATTATAGGAAGTTTATCCCTAGGTTTGCAACGCTAGCTGCGCCTCTGTTCCACTTAACAAAAAAGGGTTCGAAATTCAAGTGGGACACAGCATTCTGAAGCATTTCTTTCCATTAAAAAACTTTTGTGTCAAGCTCCTATTCTATCATATCCTAGGTTTGATAAACCTTTTGTCCTCCAAACTGATGCGTCTGACTCGGGTTTAGGAGCTGTTTTGATGCAGCTAGATCCTGATAGTAATGAACGAGTTATCTCCTATGCTAGCAGACCTTTAAGGTTACGGTAAACGTTTCTGGACGAAAACATCCATTTTTCGATTACTTCAAATTCTGATAGCCGAATAAATAAGTACATAATGATACCATGTTTGTAGTTAGAGGAAGTTTGAAAATGGAGAAAATCCCGTATAAACGAAGGTTTCCGTAGTTTTCTTATCAAAGTTTCTATCCTTGTTCTGCTTCCTGTGGTTTTTGTAAGAGTATGGCATATCCATGGGTTTTTGTGCTTATTTAAAAACGCTAATTGATCTTAAAGCCTAAACTACCTGACCCGGATTACATTGTTGGTAATATGATCCCGATGTGTATCATCGCAAGTGCGTTCACTAAAATCCCGTTTCTCCGGACTCGAAATTCCTCTACATACAGGTACGAAAAGCTATTTTGTACCCAAGGAACCAATCGAATGGCTCGAAAATTTGCACATGGCCAGGGCATATGTTGGGCAACCAAAGGGTGTCTCAAAATTTGCTCTGGTCCGTCTTTTATACCCAAATACAGCTGCGGGAGGGTGGAAAAATTGTTTGCCAATTTTCGACATGGTATAGTTTCAAGGAGAGGAGGAATTTAAAAAATCTGAGACACTCTTTGGTAGCTTAGGATCCGCAGATCCTGCTGGTATAAGTCAGATTTCTTTACGACTGGTATAAGTCAGATAAGCAAGGGTACAAAATAGCTTTTGAAGGTGGTACAATTTTTAAGCAATAAATTCGCATGTAAAAAGACATTTAAAATTATTTGCCAATAATTTTGATCTGGCTAGATACGCCATAATCTTGTGCATCGAATGATATTTAGTTTACCCAGATTCCTTGAACAGTTTGGCCTTTAGGAAGGAAAAGCCAATTTTCGTGTTGAAAACGTTTACCGTAACCTTAACTGACAAAGAAAAAAAGCTGTCGTTTTTGTATGCCCTTCGTACGCTTACTAACATTTTGCTTGCAGCTAGTTCCTCATGAGTCATGCTTACGCAGACTCCACAGTACGTGGTATTATGCTTGCACCAGGGGCGGCTGGGAGAGTTTTCGAACTGCTATTAGAGAAAGTCACGAGGTTCAAGGGTGTGGTCATAACAACCAAAAATGGACACACCCTTTTTGTGGATATGCCTCTACGGCAAGTCTTTTCAGTTACGACTGTAGGCTTTGGTTTCAACGGCCTTCGGCTTGCAGACAAAGACCACCAGCTGATAGTGAAAAGCCCTCTGCCCGTAGCCGTAGCCTCGCTGTTTGTTGCTATTAACGGCCCACTTTTAATAGCAAAATCATATCGGCAAGCAAAGAGCGTATAAAGCTTGCATTTTAAGGACATAAATTCCTGATAATTACACATTGTGAATTCAAGAAACCAAAGCATCGAATAATTCTACTCGACCTAAGTGCAAAATTAACTTAATCTAGAGTGACAGCTCGAGAATAAAACAAAAACTAAATATAAAACTAAAATTATCTAAAATATAGAATATTCTAAAATCTTAATTTAGAAAGATCTCCCATCATCAAACACGGCCAGCAAAAATAGGTATTTTTCTCTTTGTCTTCACATATCCGAGAGAAAGCCTCATAAACAGAATTTGATGAACGATTTTTTAGAGAAACTTTAGGGCACGGCCTTCCATCGTTTTTTAAACGAAGTCGCTGTTGGTGTGTTTATTGTCGTTACGAAGAAAGAATTGTTAATATGTCGTTTACACCCCCAACGTACACTAGAAATGGCAACGCGATTCATTTTAAATGCAATATGCCACAAGAATTGAAGAACGAACGGAGGTATCTTGCTATTAGAAGTTGCCCGGCTAATCGCAAGACCGCATTTATTGGGTCTTTCACAACAGCATGATTGGCCGATTTACGTCACACAAGGAGGCATAAACAAAGGCGGTTGAGAAAATTGCTATTAGGATCTGTCAACCTAATAGCAATATTTTAGGGCTGGGGCAGTAGTATTCGCTAGCGGCCGTCAAATGAATGCGTCAAAATAAGCGTCACGATAAGCGTAGGAGGGGGGTCTTTTTCTTGAAAGAAACAATTCAATTTGAAGGTTACCGGCTTCCGCTCACTTCACCATGGCCATATCTGAGCACAATTGCATGAAAATTGTTCGCTTTTTAAATAAACTGATTTCGCCGAGTGTTTTGCAGTGCTAGTTTCGTTTTCAAAAAATATTACCAGTGGGTTATGAGAGCTTTCACAGAAAAAAACTGCTATTAGACTAATAACACTAATAGCGCTACCAGCCGCCCCTGGCTTGCACTGTCAAAACGCTTAAATAGAAATTAATCATTGCCTTTTTACGCAGTAAGTATTGTTATAAGCATTCACGTGATAAATTTACGCAAATTGTAAAAACGCTTGCTATTGGCTGGTATTTCAGTAATTCCTTGTTGTAACAAATAAAAAACGCGAAATTATCAGTAGGATATAGTGTAATACTGCTAATTTTAGGCCTTTCCCTCTAGTCCATTCGTTTGATTTTCCTTACCTAATCACTCTTGTTGATCTGCAACTTTCCTTGCTCGTTCCGCATTTTTCTATCACGTGTATTAGGATAACCTTTGTATTATTATGAGTAACTTCATACCTACGTCAATTATCAGCATGTTAAGTAGATCGCCATAGTAACCCAGTAATTAAGGATATTACGCTACCCCAACCTCGTTCGTCACTAAATAGATTACTTCCTTTTACCGTTTCATTTACGTATGTCTATTGTTTTTAGTTCAGTATATATTTGAGCCCCGTACCTCATCCAGGAGGGTAAGAATTATGAAAAAGTAGCAGCAAGCGAAAGGAGTTTAGGCATGCATCGTTTTAGGGGCAAGATGCTTGTGAAAGATTTTGCTCTTAGTCGTGTTGAGACATTCATAGGAGATATATAAGTTTTGAAAGACCTCTGGGATAGTTCTTGAGTAAGATTATGCCCATGTCACATGTTGATTATTATGCCGTTGTTAGCATGCAAGTTATGTAGCTGCAGGAACGATTTCATCGGAAGAAAAGAAGGAAAGATTAAACCGATTTACGTCGCACCATTTATTGGCCATCCTCTGACTTTTGAAAGGTCCTGAGAATCAATCATCTTTTATGAAACATTTGACAATAGTTAAGCTGAGAGAAATGAGCATTATGAGATGAAAGAAATTGCTGAACGCTAAAAAGATTCCTTTTCTTGGCTTTTCTCTTGGACACATCGACAACTATCCGTAGAACTAGCGAGAGATATACGAAAGTCTTAACACCGTGTCTATCTTTTAGGTAAGCCTTTCACTGTAGTCACAGATCATAGTGCCTTGCGCTGGCTACACACTGTCAGCCTAAAGGTAGGATAGCACGCTGGGTAATGGATTTAAAAAGGTACGATTTCGAGGTTCGTCACAGACCAGGGGTTTGCAAATCAAAATGCAGATGCCTTGTCTCGATTACCAGCTCAAAAACTGTACACGTGCACCAAAACTATGAAGCCAGGTTTTAGCCGCCAACAAGCGCAGCGTGACAATTCAACCCTGAGTAAGATAATTGAAATAAAATCTTCTGCTCTCCCTAAACCTCCCCAATTTGTTTGACCCCCAACGACCCCCTTCTACAAGCATATTGGCACTGTTGGGAAGACTTATCACTAACTAATGGAGATCTTGTCAAGCACCTTAATAAGGAGGGGAACTTTCCCAGTTATGCTTTTGTCGTTCCTGTTTACCTGGTTCACTCTGTATTGACAGGTATTCATAGTAGCCCTTTTCTGGCCATTTGGGGGTAAAATAGACATTATCACGAGCCAGAAGGAGATTTTACTGGCCTCATTCGAGGCCTCATTCGAGGACTACGACTTTTCAAATTAAGGAATTCATCGGTAACTGCTCTCAATGCGCACAGAGCAAGTTGGACCTAAACTACAAAAAGGCCCCATTAAAATCGATTGAAGTTGGTGAACCATTTGTTTTCTGTGCTATGGATTACATGGGTCCTTCTACCAGAGACAGCCCGGGGTAATCGACACCTACTTGTTGTCATGGACAATTTCACCAAATGGTGCGAGGTACTTGCTACCAAAGATCAGCAGGCCTCTACAGTTGCTCGGTCCGTCCTTCATTCAGACCAGGGACGTAATTTCGAGAGTAATCTCGTGCAAGAAATCTGCAACCTCATGGGGATACACAAGTCTTGCACAACAGCTTATCACCCCAATGTGATGGTGTTATAGAGAGACAAAATCGTACATTGCAAGACATGCTCTTTACTTTCGTATCTGAGCACAAGGACGACTGGGACCTGTGGATTGATCTGGCCGTTTTCGCGTATAACACAAGTCGCCATGATTCCACCGGTTTCAGCCCCTATGAACTTGTATTTGGGAGAGTTGCTAGAACACCAATTTGAGCTTCACCTAGGTTTACCAATAAAAAATCCAGCTAGTCAGTCAGAATACTCTGGCTTGGTCAGAAAGCGTCTGTTTAGTGTGGAAGAAATAGCCAGAAAGCGTCTAGCAAGAGTAGATCTACCAACGGAGGCTCTCTCTCACTCTACCTGGGTACCCCTTCCTGTAGGCCAGTCTGTCTGGCTGCGTCGCCCCAAGACCTTGAAATTTGGGAAAGATGGAGGCCCATACATAATTTTAGAACGGAATGGGGTCAATACAGTCTAAAGATGGTAAAAAGCTCGTTGTTCACCACAACAATATTAAGGCTTGCTTTTACAGAAGGTGAATTCCTTTACCCGGTCAAGGAATTGCCAGGTATTGAGTTTCTTACTGGGAGAGCTGAAGACAACACAGAAAATGTGGGAGAGCCAGAAGAAAACCGTGACCTTCAGCTTTTCCGTCGTCCAGCCCATTTAAGACAGGTTATTAGACCCCCTTCAGGGGCGGATTCAGGGAGAAATCTGACTACAGCAAAGGAAGGGAAATTTTTAGAGCCATGCCTGTCAGGCTGTCTAAAATGAAGGCCACACCCCTTTTATGTGAATACTAGCGTTCTGTTAATGGTCATATGATCAAAATTTTTGTTAGTGGTCAGCGCTAAAATCATATAATAAAAGCTAACAAAGGCTTTGATCCCTGTTTTCTGTTAGGAATGCGTCACATTCACAGAACGGAAGCAAGGGCTATTGTTGACATTTTCAAAGGGAGATTGAACGCGACAGAATTTTGGAATCGGCTATTGACAAAAGCGGTCGCGAATACAATTGCATAGGTCAGTCTATCTGTTTATTGGACAGTTAAACAACGATTGCATAGGTCAACTTGTATCTTGATTGGCTATTTGAGTCTGCACTGAATTTAATTGGACACTTTCTACAACAATTGCATAGGTCAACTCGGGTTCTTATTCGACAGTTCAAATTTCAGCATAGCTCAACTTGCCTGTAATTGGCTTGACGAACGAAAGCAACAGCAATAGCGGCAACAGGTTGTGATATAATTTCAGAGAACAGGAAGAATTTTCGTGGCATTGGGTGACGTTAATTGATGCAAAAGGAAATTGTTTGAGAAAATCTGATGAGAAAAGGTTGCTAATGTCTGGATCCGCCCCTGAACACGGAGCCAGGCCGAGAGAGAGAGAGAGAGAGAGAGAGAGAGAGAGAGAGAGAGAGAGAGAGAGAGAGAGAGAGAGAGAGAGAGAGAGAGAGAGAGAGAGAGAGAGAGAGAGAGAGAGAGAGAGAGAGAGAGAGAGAGAGAGAGGGAGAGAGAGAGAGAGAGACGACGCGTTGTCTGTTGTTTTCTGTAGCTCTGTTCCTGACTGACTCTGACTGACTCTGACTGACTTATCTCAACTATACAATCATAATTTATACCGATGCTCTAAGAATAAATTTGCTGACGAGGGATGAGAGAGGATGATGAAATGATGATGTAATGAGGATAGAACAGTCTAGGCTAAGGAGCGAGAAAAGATGTGTCAGCATGACATGGTGTGACAATGGAAAGTAGACAAAGGAGTCACTATAATCAAAAACGTAAGGGAGGGGGTGATGTAATGCATTGGCGTGATCTTAACATTAACCCAAGCGTATACTAAATTGCTATTGTTTTCTGCTAATAGCTTATGCTTATAATCACATGCTTAACGTGCATATGACACGAACATTTTTTATTCGCTTAAACTATCAACTAAACATCGCTGGTAACGATGGTGAACTTCGATTTTTCATTTTTGACGTACTTTTCTCGAAAATCGGGGTTTTCTGACACCCACTTTGGCCAAAATGTGTCATAAGAAAAACGCGGTCGGGCAGGCGGTCACATGACCTCTGTGACGTAAAGTGGTTGTGTATTCTTCGAATAGAACTGAGCTGCTGTATGGTTTGACTATGTGATGGCACAACTGTTGTCCCCCAGAGGGGGTTTTTTGCATTATTATTACTCAAGCAATGTCTGAAACTGCTGCACCAACAGAAGCTCGATGCATTGTTTAACTTTGCACAAGTTTTGACGTTCTCCTCGATACCTGTTTTTGACACCAAAAACACCAAAACATTTCTTCGACGAGATGCTGTACCTTCAGTCCGCAACGAAAACAAGATGAAGAGCTTGGCAAGCATCAAAAGCTCATGGTGAGTAATATGTTTGCTATTGTTTTGGATAACTGCCTATCAAATACCTATTGTTTAACACCTGAAGTACGTTGTCGATGATGCTACATAAACCCCGGGGGCACCCACATAATTGTGAGTTTCCGATGCAAGACGGATCTTGGGACGGAGACGGTAAGGGGTCTTGAACTAGCGCGGTCTCACCGTCCGGGCTGATGGGCAGTAATTTGATTCCGAAACCACGACGGGGACGTGAGATTTGGCGCCAGAATTAAAAGGCCTATAAGATGGCAGAAATGAATGTAAATGACGTTTTGCTTGATATGCATGATGATGAAGAAGTGGATGACGAAGAAGTTCTTCTTCCCATGGATGAAAATCAACATAGAAATCTCCATGCAGACCTTCCATATGATAAATACAATCGGTTTGATGTTGAATTTTTTTCGGAGGAAGAGTTTGAAGTCGAGTTTAGGTTTCGCAAACGGGATATCAACAGACTTGCCGCCGCTTTCCAGTTGCCTAATTCATTCAAGTGCTCGAATGGTGTTGTCGTAGATGGCATTGAAGCTCTTTGCATGACTCTAAAACGTCTTGCTTTTCCGTGCAGATATTCTGATATTGTTCCTCGTTTTGGTAGGCCAGTCTCACAAATCTACATGGCGACCAATCTTATGGTGGACTTTTTATATGAGAGGTTCGGATTTTTATTGCGAGATATTAACCAACCGATGCTTTCGTCAAGGAAGCTTAAACTATTTGCCAATGCTGTTCATAACAAGGGAGCAGCATTGAATAACTGTTAGGGTTTCATTGATGGCACAGTCAGGCCAATTTGTAGACTAAACCAAAACCAAAGGGCTGTCTACAATGGTCACAAGTTTCAGTCCGTTGTCGATTTATCTTACTCACCATTCATTCAGAGGAATAATTCCTCGCCGTCGATCAGGCAGTTGGGAAGGCCGTATTCCATCCTCACCTTCTGCCTGGTCTCTTTCGATCGCCGTGCCAGCTTCGCCTGGCTCCGCGTCCGAATTTCCCAAGACGAAACGAGTTGGTCGTTCTGGTGTGGTAAAAAAAGTCCACCAGTCGCACCTATAAGCTCTTCTTCTTCACTTTCTTCGAAAATTGAAGCCATCGAGCTCTAACATTCGCTGTCCGACATGATTACATGGTCGCAAGTAAAACTCCGCCGTAGAGTTTCTTGTTAGAAAGCAATCTAACTTTTCACTAACACAACTACTTTACGTCACTTCCTGTCAAACTCGACCCAATCCCTTATGACAGATTTTGAAGCAAAAAATCGACTTTGAAACAGCTGTAACTACGAAAGTACACGTTTTTTCGAAAATTCTAAGGTTATTTTCGTAATCAGCGTACTAGATTTAGTCAGACGATGAAATAAAAATTTTCGTGTCATATGCACTTTAAGGTCTCAAGGTGCTTTTTGATTAACAGAGTTCGCTGAAACACGTTGTCTGTCTTTTGCTTCAAACTCTCTCTCTGTTGAACCCAAATTCGCAACACTTGCCAGTGGCGTTTTTTCTGGCTACGGGGGGCTTGACCATCCCCTATAATTTTAATCGGGCACTTCATTTGCCCTTCCCCGTCAATTTTGGCACTTTCTCCAGTCTAGATTGGGTCGTTGCTTCTTCCCCCTCGACAACAAAACATCACGTGATTTTTCAATTGTTTAAAAAAGTACATGTGACCTCTGACGTTTCAAAAGATCTCCAATATTCTGGAATGATATCAAAATTTGTGGTGTTGTTAGGAAGGAATAAAGCTTTTAACAGGAAAATTGAATTCATACCGTTGTATCCTGCTGGACGGGACCATTATTGAAAAAGGTTTATGTTTAAAATATAGTCTTTATCTTGACATACTCTTGCTCGGTTGAAGCAGCTCGATCAAAGGTGCTCACTGTGAGCTGGCCGTGGCGCACTGCGGCCTAAGGTGTGACGACATTGGCCTAGGGATATTCATCCGTGCGGAATTGAATGGTGCGAAGCCAACTTACGAGTTTCTGTCAATGACAAAGTTGGAAATGAAGCTAAATTTTATTTTAATTTTGATCGCTTTTGAAGTATCTGCGGTCTCTGCAGAGAACCCTCCGTGCAAACAGTATTTGCCGACGTCAAACCCAGTCGGGGTTAAAGTTGACTACAGTTCAAGTACTCCGAAAGTTACCTTTCCATCGACAACAAGGGATGCAAAAGCTGTTTCAGCAATCAAAACTAAATACGATGCTAAAGGACTGGATGCATTCTTTAGCCTCGCTGAATCATTCATGAATACAGTGCAGAAAAAAGAGATTCCGGACATAAGAGGTAAGAGCTATTTCTTGATTTTCCTGTCAGTACCTAGGCCGGGTGAATTTCCTGAGAACACGGAAACTCGTCACGACAGAAAAGTGCTAGATATGAATGGTTTGTTTGAGAGGCGCACCCTTTAAGGCACGCAGAAGCAATATTGAGCGTTATCTGTTTATTTCGAGCTTTTTCAGCTCCTGATGGGTGTTTTTGTAATGCAGTTGCCAAGACTACTAATTTCAGCTCTGGCGCCTGTACACGACACTGTTGGGAAGGCGACAAAATAAGATATTGATTCTGTATGAGTCCTTTGCGAGTGAGTTCAGGTTTCTTGGTTGGCCTTTTTCTGATCACCGGGGACTCATATATAATTGAATATATAACGACTGTATAATATATTCTATTTGAATACTATATATATGAGTATTTGTATTTTAAATATTTAAGACATATTATTTGATCGAATGAGAAAATGAAAGTCAAAATTTTTACTATTAGGACAGCACAGACAACTAGTAAGGGGTTGCCAAAATTTTCTTTATGAAGTGGAATAAGCATTATTTTTCAGCTCAAAGAGTTATTATTTGGTTATGGAAAAAATTAAACGATATGGAAATTGCCAGGATTATTCAAAAAGGCATTGGTCAGCAACTTGTGGAAATTTATAAATTCATCTTGTTAAATGTTAGAAAATCAACCTTTAAGACCAAGTGTTTCTTAACTGAAACAAAAAAGGTATTGAGCAAAAATGTGTCAAACAGAATGTTATTGTAGAGTGTACTTTTAAATTGTTTTGATGGAAAAAAGTTAAATGAAAGGCTTTTAGAGCTGAAATGCCTCAAGATAGCAAATGATAGCACAGTTAAATTGACACCAAAACAGTTAAGCTAACAACAAAGAAATTTTGCAACTTAGCTTTTTGTTAACTAAATCATTTCGGGTCTTTGCCTGTTGTGATGTGAGAACAGTTGCAAGCAATTGACTGTCTTGAATGTTGGATCATGAATGGAAGTTTGCCTAACCAAAACCAGGCTCAACCCGTTAAAGCAGAATTCAAGCAATTAATCTGAATTTTTTAAACTGGTGGTCTGGCTGCCTATGCTTCATAAAAATGCCCTTCTTTATCCTGGCAGGCCTTTTGTTTGACATCAGCAAGTGATCTCATCATTGTTCATGCAAACCTGTATGTGCAAGCTTTTATTTGGTAAAGAAAATCGTCAGTTCAGTGAAGTTTCAGTCTGTGTTATTGAGAAATTAATTTCATTTTTCATCAAATTTTCTGCACTTTGACCTGCACTATCAAATCATCTGTATTGTTTAGATGCCAAACGTTTTGATTATTCTTGCTCATAAGATATGTTCACCAATCATTTCCCTTGCTTGTATGCTTGATTGGTGTAAGCTTAATCTTACCTAAAGGCCTAAGAAGGCTATAGATGCCATCATTGGTATTTGACATCCTTTTCAAAAAGGTGTGAAGGAGTATAGTGTTGATGGGTTTAAGTGAAGGAGCAGATATTGATATTGACAGTTTAAAAGATTGGTAGTTACACTCCTTTAAATTCCCTTGTAAATCTTCACATCATCTAATATTTTCTTTGTATGATGTATATGTCCAGGAATATTGGTTAAAATCGTTGCGGATCAGTGGCTACAACAGCTATTGTTTTTTGTTTGTTGAAAACAGCCACACTGCATTTTTCAATTTTTCTCATTTAAATATAAAACCCTTGCGGGACTCATTCATAAAATATGTTATGCTGTTTAAAAGGAAAATTCCAGTTACAAGTATGTTTTCATTAACAATTCAGAACCACAAAAGGCTTCAATCAGACTGGATGCCATAATAAGCTTGCTAGTCACAGCTTTAAACAATTTACTATAGGTAACACCATAGGTGTTTGGGTTAACAAATTTTGTCAACAGATATTGACAACTAATTGTTTATCCAAACTTTTAGTCTCCAAAAGATAGTCACAAGCCTAAGCAGCAGGGAACACAAATTTGGATTTTTTCTCATCTTACTTGAATAAACTTTCAACCAAATATTAGTATGGATAAAAGGTATAGGTATGGGTAGAAGTTTCAGAAGTAATGTAAATCAGAGATGGCAGTGATGTTACGGTCAATGTACTTGTGATATCTACACCAACACTGTAAGACACACCCATCTATAATGTGTAGACAGAGAGAGAACTGTTTGCTTTCAAATAACTGATCACTAAAAATACCTTCTCTGCGATGCTTCCTTTGTTGTTCAGTTATCCCCAGATCCATGAAATTACATGATTCCCATATAGATCTCTTCTGGAGATAAAGGTTTAACATGTAAGTATCATTAATTGATCCAAGGTTGTTGCTAGCTTTGCTGAGTTGAACATAAGCTTTTGTTCCTTTGCTTTTGTAGACAGTCAAGGTAACATTGTATTTGACAAAGAAATTGATGCCCTGAAAAGCAGAAAGGGGAAGGTACCAGTGTTAATAGTCTATCATTGAATTTATTAAATTGTTGTAACAGTGACTGATTGATTTGCTAGTTGATTGATTGATTGACTGACTGATTGACTGACTGATTGACTGGCTGATTGATTGACTGATTGATTGGGCAAATGATTAGAGACATTCAGAATTTGTTTGTCTTCTTAAGCCAACCGCACAGGGCATACTTTTGTCTTTGAAAGGCAAAGATTTTTGTCTTAGGGGTCTCCGCATATGACTAATTTTTGTCTCTGAAGCACAGATTTTTTAACAATGGGGAACTAGGTAGCAGACAAAGGGGACTGGGCAAAATGGCCTCTAGAGGAAAACGAAGAAACTTACAGCATTAACAGCATTATATATCTTGCTAAAATGCAGAAGACGTCGCCATCATAACATAAAAATTTGGTTGAGGCCTTGGATAGGGAGAAGAAGGGAGAAAGGGGTTTTTGAAAACCTTGTCAACAAGAGGGGTTTTTGGACAACAAGAGTGTTTTAAAAGACAAGTGCACACAGCAGATTTCTGTCTTTGGAAGGCAGAAGACAAAGTTTGCTGTGTGTGGTGGGTTTAATTATAAGAGCGCAAAGATATGTCATTTTGCTGTCTTGCCGAGTTGTGGGTCTTTTGTATGTTTAGAACATTTATATATACAGAGTTAAAAATAAACATTGATGACACAAAAATTGAAATTTTTTAACCCACCACCTCAGATTTTGATGATTTTTAATACAAATGTTGACAACTATGACATGATCATAAGCTAAAAATTTCATCTTCATACCTTCTACTATTGCAAAGCTAGACGGGTTTGAAATTCTGGTATTTTCGGCACATTTGTCCATGATCTGCCATTTTGAATTTTTGCTATTATTTACATGAATTAAAACCAAGGAAGATATGATGCATTTCAAATGAAAATAAACCAGAAATGCCAATCAACTATGAAGATCTCAAAAACATGATCAGTAATTTCCAGACACCAACAAAGGTCATTCTAAATAAAGAAAAAGAAGGGTAGGTTGTTGCGATGGCAACGACCTCTGCGGATAATAGTGTGAATTTCATCATGTTGCTTAAGTTGGAATGATTTGAGTTTCTTAATTTGACTAGATTACTAATTGAACTAACTGTGAGTCTGTTTTTTTCCTTTATTAAAATATGACATACTATAAGTTGCTCTTAATTGGCATTTTTGTGCCACCGTCGAAGTAACATACACTACCGTTCAAAAAGTCTTGAGACATCTGGCGAATAAAAACAATTTAAGGCGATCAAAAAATGTATATCTTTTGAAGCACTCCTACTATCTTTCATAAAGCTTTATGCAACGATTCTAAATGCAAACATGACTCACTTGAACTGGCCATAGATTAAAACAAGATTATATGGGTTACCTGATTTTATCAGTGCTCCCTCCCACCAATAATTACGATTTTGCGAAACTCAGCTTAAAAGATAAATCCGTAAATTTTTCATGTTTGTGAAAAAATTTTCATGTTAAAAAATTTTTCATCATAATTTGGGGTCCTCTTTCAGGCCGAGGCCCTGGGCAAATTGCCCCTGATTGTCGTACTTAATAAGAGAGGATCAAATTAAGGTTTTTTAATGCTTTTATGATAAGATTCTTTCAAAACTTGAATCATCCAAAGACTTTTGAATGGTAGTGTATTTTCTCTCTCTTTTAGGCAATAAGTGTTCTCTAAAAATGGATTTTTGTGCATCATTTAGGCTTTGCTTCAACATCTTAAGAATACTAAACTTTTCAGTTATTTGACAAATAACATCAAGATCTACATAGTGCCTACACTTCTGTTTTGAGAGCATCATTTGGTTCAAAGGTGTATTGCTTTCCAGTCATTGTTTATGTTTTTAGCGGTTGTACCTTTTTAAGAATGTTTGATGTTGGCACCCAACATATGTCACCACGCCTCGTTGCCCCCATAAATGATACACTTGGCAAATGTGGATGCAACAATTTCACCACAACATCTCGGTTTTCTATACTAACTTCAATAGTCACTCCAAACCAGCAATATTTATCATACCTGCACACACTATAGTCCCCAATTGAAAAGTTAGAGCAAGACCCATCTTTTGAAGTGGAGAGGGAGTTGTTACATGAATTACTGACTACTCTTGATGTTACACCCATGAAAGTGCATTCTTTGCCAAAATAATCAAAACTTGAATGAGGGAAAAGAACGTTGTGACAAATAAATGAAGCTGCTTCAAAGAAGGTTGTGGCAATTCTAAATGTGGAACCAGATGATTTAGAGGAATCTGATAAAGGAAAACACGCAGATGGAGGAATTTATCCAGAAAGCCATCAACTGAGACTATCTTTTCAGCCTGATTAAAGACAAATTTGAGGTTTCATGTCACTGAAAGTCTAAGTTCTAACACTGACTCCTAAATCTTGGTCAATATGTAAGGCATCAGAGGTATTTCAAGTACCTGTTTGCATGATCAGGAAGGCAAGTGCAATAAGAGAAGAGAAAGGGATTCTTGGTATGCCAGACAAAGTGACTGGGAAAAAATTCAAGAAGAGTTGTTAAATGCTGTTTAATCATTTTACTGTAGCAATAAAAACAGCTACAGTAAAGAAAGATTTTGTGAGTCTTAGACAAAAAAGATGCTTGCAAAGATGACCTCTCTTTTGTAACATAAAAGATCTATATTCTCTGTTCATGTCTGAAAATCCTTGTTCCTGTATTGGGTTTTCAAAGTTTGTGGCCAAAATAGTGCATCCCAGTTGGCCTCAAAAGGCACATTGTGTGTGTATCTGCACTTCCCATCAAAATCCGAAGCTTCTTCTTGATGCTGCAAATTTAGGACACCAGTACCACAACCTGATTGATATGGTAGTCTGGGACAGGACTTATGATTCACAGATGTGCACAATGTCATGGAATTGGAAATGTTGAAGATTGCTTAATATGCAATATCTTCACAAAATGGACAGCATTTGAAGAAGGCAAGGAGGTTGAAGATGTTACTGGTTTTACTGAAGATTCAGTCACTATCCAGCAGTGCACAAGGGCAATGCACAAGTCATTGGATCAACATCACTTTGCTTTTTATCCAATGACCTGGAACATGATGTGCATTTTGTATATAATGTGTTGAAAGGCACTGCACATCATATCAAGGAAATGATTTTCACAGACATGAAAGTTGCCAGCCAGTTTAAGAACTGTAAGAATTTCTTGAACTTGTGTAACAATAAGGAAGACTTTGTAATGAACTGTCAATGGAATTTTGTTGCCACCAGTCATGGTAAATCCCCATATGATGGGATTGGAGATACTGTTTTAAGTGCTTGGCTGATCAAGCCAGCCTGAAACGACCAATGTCTAACCAAATAACTTCCGTGGTGACATATGTTGGGTGCCAACATCAAACATTCTTAAAAAGGTACAACCACTAAAAACATAAACAATGACTGGAAGGCAATACACCTTTGAACCAAATGATGCTCTCAAAACAGAAGTGTAGGCACTATGTAGATCTTGATGTTATTTGTCAAATAACTGAAAGGTTTAGTGGACTGATATCATTTGGTATTCAATAAATATAACCTCTTTTAATCATATATTCTTAAGATGTTGAAGCAAGCCTAAATGATGCACAAAAATCCATTTTTAGATTTAGGGAACACTTATTGCCTAAAAGAGAGAGAAAATATGTTACTTCGACGGTGGCACAAAAATGCCAATTAAGAGCAACTTATAGTATGTCATATTTTAATAAAGGAAAAACACACTTACAGTTAGTTCATTTAGTAATCTAGTCAAATTAAGAAACTCAAATCATTCCAACTTAAGCAACATGATGAAATTCACACTATTATCCGCAGAGGTTGTTGCCATCGCAACAACCTACCCTTCTTTTTCTTTATTTAGAATGACCTTTGTTGGTGTCTGGAAATTACTGATCATGTTTTTGAGATCTTCATAGTTGATTGGCAATTCTGGTTTATTTTCATTTGAAATGCATCATATCTTCCTTGGTTTTAATTCATGTAAATAATAGCAAAAATTCAAAATGGCAGATCATGGACAAATGTGCCGAAAATACCAGAATTTCAAACCTGTCTAACTTTGCAATAGTAGAAGGTATGAAGATGAAATTTCCAGCTTATGCACATGTCATAGTTGTCAACATTTGTGCCAAAAATCATCCAAATCTGAGGTGGTGGGTTATGTGGCTGTTTCATTCTGAAAGTTATTTTCAAGCTGAACATCATGAATATCACTAATTTGTCTTCTTTTTTGACATCATAGTTGTATGATTTTGCGTTGCCAATTGTGGTGTGCTGTGCCATTGGAATCATATTTGCACTGCTTATGCCATTGGTTGGATCCTGTTTCTGCTGCTGCAGGCTTTGTGGCAAATGCGGAGGTGACATGGTACAGGATGACAAGGAAGCAAAAGCCCATTTTAAATGCTGCATATTTGCTGTCATCCTATTTGTCATCACTGTCTTCATTATGTAAGTTGTGACTTTCTTGCTTCTTTAGCTTTGGTAAAGATCCCGACAGTGGATAAAATGGTTCAGTCAGCCAGGAATTTGTGATGTTCAGCTGTGATTTTGGATGCTTTTGCTTTTGATTTTGCATATAATCCAGTAGATCTATCTGACAGACATATAATTCAGTAGATCTATCTGACAGATAAGGTTATCCTACTTTTTCCTAAATGTCTTTTTCCCTTGGTAAATATTGGGCAGTCTGCAGTTTATAGTTCATTCCAGGCACATTTTTCGTACTTAGACATGAACACTTATATTTTGCAAGGAAAAGCTGTTGTAGGGTTGTACCCTTGACTTTTTGACTTTCTCTGTAGCTAAGTTGTTTTGAACGAACTATTCTTCATTGCTTGCTTTCTGTTTGTACTAACTGCTAATCTTGTGTGCCTTTTCTCTCAATCAGGACTGGAGTTCTTATCATGTTTGTTACAAATAGCAACCTGAAAAATCAGGTTGCAGGTACAGGCAAGGTATATGATAATGCCCTGGATGAAGCCTTTGCTTATTTAGGCACTGTTAGAAAGGTACAGTCATTTTTTCAAATTTTACTTTTAAGTTTATTGGCTATAGAACCTTGGAAGCGGCTATTGTGTTTGTGATGTTAAATGTCACAACTGGGTAACTATTTTTGTCACATTTTTCAGGCAATGCTGGGAATAAAATGATAGTGGTGCGATGAATCGCACTCCTTGCGGTGCCTAGGCGTGCAATGTTGTGCAAGTACTTAATAGCATAGAAAGCTGTATATTGAGTTGAGAACTTAACTTAATCATATAAAAACATAAGACAAGGCTAGTCCAATTGATACATTTTTTTTAAACAAGCTTTAGAATTGTCAAATCCAACATATTAAGAGGACCATATTAACAATGTTGGATCACTTGACCACCTCATCCAACATTGTTGGCTCTGCGCAACGTGTTACAACATTCGTGTAAAGGATCAGTTTATACTTTCAGCCTCTGACTTGAAAGCGACGCAGGCGTTAATCTCCTCTTTGAACTTCCTACGGAGAAATATTTTTCTCGGAGACAAGGATTCGCAAAGCGCGTCGAGCAAACTGAGTTTTTATCAGCGTTCTGGAGGCAGAACCAAGTTCTTGGGATGTTACGGCCAGTCTATATACTTATCGGAAGGGGATAAAACAGAATTTTGGAGAGTCTAGTCGATAAATTGAAAGGTCTAATTGATAGCACCTATCTGCGCTCGTCTTTGTGCCTACGAAAGTTTTTCCTTTCGTTTTGAAGTTCTCTTTTTTCGTTTTGACACCACGGCAATAACTAGAGCGCCTTCTGTGTCACCAGCATCGTAAAATGAAGAAAAATAATACTTAGTCGTCAGTTTTGACTCATTGTGTGAACGGGTACATTGATAAGCCAAAGATGACAAATAAAGTCCGTCCGTTAAAGCTGATCAGTTTTAACTGACCGCGTATTTCAGCCTTGAAACACGGAAAACGGAAACCAGCATATCACAACAACTTTCTCTATGAAGTTCAAGCTTGTCGTATTTTGCGTTAAAGGTCGAAAAAGCGGTGACTATCCAGCTTCTTAAGGAAATTATGATATTCTCAAAACTTCGTTGTGGTATGATAAAAGCACAACATTGAGCAGTATTGATCACTCTAGAATGAAGTGTTCAGATTATTTGTGGCGTGCGATGGAATGCACTGCTGAGCAATGGATGGCGTGTGCCAAGGCGTGGGCGTGCGATCGCACGCCATTCCCAGCATTGACTGTTTTTCTATTTTGAAAATTTTTAAATTTAATGGCGTCTGTCATGACAAATGCAGCTGTCCCATGTTTTTAAGTATCCAAGTTAGCTCAGAACTATTGAGTTGAAAGTGCTTTGCTGTTTTTTAGGAAATGAAAGAGATAACGATTAACAAAACGGATTGTCTTTATCATGGGTTGATTGTTCCCGATATTAGTGACACTGGTGTTCGAACTCTTGTGGGAGAACCATTGAAAAAGATGCTGGAGCCACACATATTTGGTGCCCTTACAGCAGTCAAATCTGCATCTGAGAGTAAGTTTATTTTTATGTAAAGCCTGGTTTTAACATATCGTGCAGTCTTTGTAATATAAAACTAGGCCGCGTGCGGCATTTTCCACGCCTTGATTACTGTGCGATGGCGTGCGATGCGAACCGCTTTTTATCGGTTGTTTCTCATCCCTGTTGTCAAGAACTGGGTGCTGCGTTCAAGGAGACCTTTTGTGTTGTAAACTGAACGGAAACCAAGGAAATTGACGAAGAAACTGTTCTTGTTTTTTGTAAAGATGTTAAATTTAATTAGTCACTTAAAGAAATCTGGATTGAAAAAATTCTATTACCCGTCGAGAAATTGCCTTGCAGCGTCACTGACTTCAGTACCATCGTTAACGTAGCGGATATTTTGGCGGATATTCATGAAAAATATCTTACATTTGATCGATATTCCTTTGGAATTGAGCTAACATTGAGCGATCTGTTGTATTAACTGCTAAGCGATCTTTTTGACGCTGTTGTTAAAGCCCATATGGGAGTACTTTAACTATATTAGAATTGCCGTTGGCGACTTTGAGTTACCGCTGCTTTGAAAATCGTCGAAACATAAGCAATTTTTTAAAAAAAACTTGCCATGAATAGCACGCCTTGCGATCGCACGCCTCATATTACAAAGACTGAGAATCGTTATTGGTGATGAGTGCCAATGGCTGCAGATAAAGACCAGCTAGAGGTAAACTTGTGACCAGCAAGACAGCTCGCAACATGAGAGATCACCGAGTGTTGTACTCTATGGATAAGTGTTGAACCAAAACACCTGTTAGCGCACCTTAACCCACAGTGAGCCAATATCATCTTATTCGTCTGTATGAATATGATTACCAGAGATTTTCAAATTATCTGTGTTGAAAATCATAGTCGTCTAGGCTAACACTAGGGTGTTACTAAAGAGACTTCCATTAAAGCTCTATAAAGCCCTAGGGGACTTATTTTTCAGTCTTAGGGGGGGGCCTTGGTAGAGAGGGGAGCTTATTAAAACCCCAAATAAAAATAAACTGCCTTATGTCCATCGCAAAGGCTGTTAGAGACAATAGAAACACATTTGGGGAAGAAAGCCATGTACTTATTTTAAACAAGAAATTGGAAGTATTAAAAATAAGAACCTTATAAGCTATATTAATCATTATCACTTAATCACTAAAAACCACTACCAGTTAATCATTATCACTTAATCACTAAACATTATAATGATCACTTAACTCTCACATTTAGCGCTTTTTGACATCTCTGGCTAACGAGGGGGGCTAGTAGAGAGGGGGCTTATTTCAGATTTGTGCTTGATAAGGGGGCTTAAAAGAAAAGGGGGCTTAAAAAAGGGGGGCTTAAAAGAAAAAGGGGGCTTTCACTTTATTTTGCTGTGAGGTTTATCGGTCGCTGGCTGGAGCTATTATGCAGAGTAGCTGTTCTAGTGACATTTCACCGCTGAACACACTGCACAGAATTCTTAGTAGCAGTTAACTTGCAGTCAGTGCTACGCCCACGATTTTTATTTTTGTACAGTTGTTTCCCTACAAATGGAGCCAAAAGTATCAACTTTAATATTTTTGGCAGTAATTAAGATCAATTGCATGTCGGTCTGTGTAAATGAAAGTGACATTATTTAGGTAAATTGATGGACCAATTTGTCTGTTTGCTCATAGATAAATTGGTGGACCAGTTTGCTTTGGAAAAGCCCTTTTTCATGTGTGAGATACCTCTAATTTCTGTTTCAGATGTCACTGCAATGAAGAATGCTTTGGATGTTGTATCCAACACAACGGCAGACTTAAAGTCTTCTGCGTCTAAGCTTGGGAATGAGCTCAAGCTAGTTACAAGTGATTTGGAGCGTATTAAAGCTGACTGTACCCATTCAAGGCTTCACTGTAGTAACATTGACACCAGTGGTTTGAAGCAAGAAGCTAATTTCACAAGCCTTCCAAATGTTGACAATGAACTTTCCAACATACGTAACATCATGAATGCAGGCTTTTCTGATGCAGTTATAGAGGTACACACTAATTGAGCTGTATCATGTTTTGTGTGTTTGTTCGGTTTCAAATTTTTGCTATTCTTCAAAGGGTATGCTGTCGTCCCAAAGATGGCGTTCACATTTAAATCTTCATATTATTTCTGATCTGTCCCAATTCATCTACCCACTCTTCTTTCTAGGCGGAGGCAGTTTTCAATGACATACCAAGTACGGTTGTTGCCAAAGCTAATAGCACCCTGAAAGGTGAGTGTTATTTGTCAAGTTACTCGCTGCTTTTGAAATTGAGTGAGCCAGTTTTTCCTTAACAGTCACATAGAAATAATTTGTTTTTCCACAGTTTGCAGCTGTTGCAAATGCGAAATTGGTTTTTATAGTAATACAGGCAGTCAGCTTTGTGGTATGATGCGGCATGTAAGCGGTGCTATCACCAATTTAGCTGCTTATGGCCTTCTTACTGCCTACTTACGTTTTGCTTGCTTGATAATTGCTTACTGCTTGTGTATTGTTTTCTTACTGCCTTCATCAGCTGTGTTTCATGTGGAGACGTGCAGTGAATACAAGTAACTAAGTGAATGTTGTTTTAGATGTAAGAAAGTTAGCAGCAGATGCCAAATCGAATATTGTCAACTCTACTGACAGCATTTACAAAGAGATTGATGTGAGTTTTTTAAAATTGATTTATCAAAAGTGTAGGTAGAGCTGCATTATTGGTTGCTGCATTATTTCTTGAGGGTCATTTTTATGGTTGCTTTTTATTGATAGAGCCCTTTAGACTGTCCATTGATGCTCTATAAGATAAGCAACAAGTCTCACTTTACTTGTTACTTTGCTGTTCATTGTATGACCGAGTAGACTGTCACTCTCTATTTTGTGCCATCTCACTGTCTCATGTATATGTGAGTGCCTTGACATAAATTCTGTATATCCTTGACTAAGCTTCATCCTTTTTTAGAAAATCTTGAATGACAGAGCTACATATGACAAGTTGAAAAAAGACCATATCCAGAAATATGTAGATCTGGATAAGTACAGGTACGCCACAGATCTTACTTGATTATGCAGCTCTTGTCGAGGAATCGTCACCTTCAACCTGTACCTCTTGTGTGATTATTATTGTTGCCTTTTTCGGTATAAAGTTATTTACTTAGCTAAACATTTAATCGTTCTCAAATATTCATTCCAATATAATTAGGATTCTCAACGTTATTGTCCCTTTACTGAGTTATTGTAGCTACAGCCTTTCCACCATAGGTACTATGGTTTTGTCGGACTCTCAGCACTCTTCGCTCTAATACTTGTCCTTCTTGCGCTTGGACTCACCTGTGGCATCTGTGGATACAGCAGGCAGAGGATTCCCACTGATCGAAGAGCAATTTCGCATCACGGTGGTAATTTTATTATGGCGTGAGTGTCTCTTTTAGTCTGTGATCTTGCGTTTATGCTTTGTTTTCAATCTGCATGCAGTTCTAAGTTCATGAACTGTTAAAATTCAACACTATCTTCACTTTGTGCTGATTTTGGGCTTTCACCCAAACTTGAGGTGTTCAGAGGTTTTGTTTTTATCTGAGTTTGGTATTGTGAATTAAGTGCCACTGGATGTCATTAGCCAACACACTGCTTTCTAAACCATCATTCAATTCACTGTTGTGATGTAAACACAGATTTGACGCTGACAACTTCAAGTCATTGAAGATGGTGATTCAAAGACACTGATTATTGGAGTAACCAGGAGCAAATTTTTGTAATTCTTCACCCTTAGGAAATGCTACAAATATTTCAGAAAAGTACTTTTTGCTTTGTTTGCATTCAAAATTCTTTTTCATTTGACCAGTGAAGAATGATTAATGTTTTGCTCCATTTTACAAAAGATTAAGTAATATGAAAATTTTTGAATAACAAACAAGAATCAAAGGGATTATTTTTTGAAAATTAGTGGATTATTTCTGTGTTTCTTAAAATTGTGTTTCTTATATACACTACTGTATGTGAGATACAGAAATATTTGAAAAAGCTCTTGTGGTCTGACCATTACACTTCCTGCTCCAAGTTCAAGTGCTCTTCAAGTTAAAGCGTGCAAAAAGTTAAATCTTATAACAGCCGTTGTTTGGAAATTGGAGATCGAACAAAGGAATTAGATTATGGTTTTCCTTTTCGCATTTGAGACAAATGGAAACAAGTTTTTCATCACAGAAATATTGTGAAACGGCACAGGAGTGGCAGAAATATAATTTTCATAATTAAAGTACTTTTTCGTTGTAGTACGGAATTGAATATCTTGAAATGTGTTTCCTCTTTTGCAGTTTTATGCTCTTTTTCTGTTCCAGGTCTGTTGGCTTCATATTCCTGTTCTCATTCATTTTTTTCCTGGTGACCGCCATATGTTTCTTCGTTGGTGAAAATCTACATATTGTGTGCAGAGAACTGAAAGATGGCAAAATTGTGGACAAGGTAAATCCACTGCAGTGCTTCTTGTGCTTGAAGTTCTTATTTTTTTAATAAGAATGTTCATTTGCTCATTTTAAAACTTCACAATAACTTAATACCAGAGCCCTTTGAGTAAGGGGGCTGACCATGTGTTCCGATAGTAGAAGATTGTGTTATTTATATGCTTTGCTTACATTGTACTACATGAGTAAAATTGCTAAATTTTAATCATTGAATGGAGTAAGTGCACTGTCGCCAAATGGTTTGTATCAGTTCAAAAAATTGGATTGGGCCTAGGGCTTTCAGGATAATTCACAGTGAGGTCTGTTTGAGTCATTTTTATGCCTCAAGCTACACACTGAAACGTTTCCACAATTACATCATCTTTGATACGTTTGTTGCGACGCAGCACAAGACAACCTCATATGTGGCTTGCTATGTCTACCATGGACAAAATCTCATTTGTTATCCACAAAGTTGCCTGTTCCTTATTGTGTTTGCTTTCATTTTCCAGTTTGCCCAAAAGCAACTACAGTACAATGGAACACAGTTTGTTTTTGAGGATATTCTCAAGTAAGCTACATCCTGAACAGTAACAATGCTAGCTTTTTCGATCACTTTTACTTTTAAAGTGAAGATGAACCCACTTGAAGTCTTTTTGTTAAGCCTATCAGATTAATCAAAGTAAGGAAAGTCCACTTTCCAGCTGACAAAATGTGAACATGTGATGCCGCAGGGAAAGATTACATGCCAAAGATTTCTTAGCCACCCGATGCCATTTGTCATTTGACAGATTTCTATTATAACTTCCTTATTCATTTTCTTTTGATCAGTTGCTACCCTATATTTTGTTATTTTAAAAAACAACTGGCTAAAACGTTTATCTTCTGATTTCTTGTTTGTTTTCTGCTATTTTAGAAAATGTCGCAACAAGGAAGCAATATATCACGCCATTGAAGGGAAGAAAGTTTATGATTTGGAAGATAAACTCAACTTCACAAAGGTGATTCCCTCAGGGAAACCTGCCTCTGGGTCATTCCATGCCAAGTGGAATAGGGGTCCCACATGCTCCACCTCAGATTTGCATGAAAATTTGTGTCAATGTTCATATATATAAGATAGGAGCATCCTGAAAATTTCAGCTTGATATCTTATACCATCCCAAAGATGTGGTCCTTCAAAGTCTCCAGCTTTGGCCCTGATGCGGAATTCTGGGAGATGGAAAATTTTTTTTGTGCAAACTTTGAGGTCCTATATTTCCTGACCCAATTTTGATAGCCTCTTCAAAATTTATACGCTGGAGCATATATGGGAGCAGTATCAGAAAAAAATTATTAAAAAACTCATTCTTCAATAGTTGGCCCAAAATGGCAGCCTAAAATTGCCAAAAAATTTCTTCCAGAAGTAAACAATTCAAATTTTGAAGGGCCAGAGCTTAAATTAAGACTATCTAGATATAGCAAAGCTTATTTTATGTACACCTTTATAAAGTAAACTACAATTTTTGAGGAAATCAGAAGGTAGAAATTGTTATTTGAGAAGTTATGTGGCTTTTAAATTGGTTCCGGACCAAAATTTGAAAAAATTTGGTCCAGTTTGAGCCCCCAGAAAACTATGATGGAATTTGCTGTGATGTTGAAATTTGCTGTGATGTCAGTGATGAGAGACTACAAAATTTGAATTGTTTACTTCCAGAAGAAAATTTTTGGCAATTTTAGGCTGCCATTTTGAGCCAATAATTGAAGAATGGTTTTTTTAATAATTTTTTTCTGATACTGCTCCCAAATATGCTCCAGACTATAAATTTTGAAGAGGCTATAAAAATTGGGTCAGGAAATATAGGACCTCAAAGTTTGCTCAAAAAAAAATTTCCATCTCCCAGAATTCCGCATCAGTGCCAAAGCTGGAGACTTTGAAGGACCACATCTTTGGGATGGTATAAGATATCAAGCTGAAATTTTCAAGATGCTCCTATCTTACATATATGAACATTGACACCAATTTTCATGCAAATCTGGTCCATTTCAAAAATTGGTCCATTTGGCATGGAATGATCCCTGTGTCTTGTCCAGTCTGAATGTGCCCAATAGGTCTTCATACTGTCTATTCATCCTGTTATCCAGTCTGAAGGCATCCAATGGCTCCTGTGTCAGTTCATTCATGTGTCCTGTCTCAATTTGTCCAATGCTTTAAAAGTATGCAAAAACTCAATGTGTCCTATTGTCTTTTCAACCTTATCTTCAGTCTAGAAACACACACAAGGTGTAAAACATTTTTCCATAGTGTGATTTGCTTGGGTGCTGTGGTGAGATTTGTTTGGGTACAGTAGTATGTTTTCTTTGGGTACTGTAGTGTGATTTGTATGGGTACTGTAGTATGATTTGTTTGGGTACATTAGTGCGATTTGTTTGTGTAAAGTAGTGTGTTTTGTTTGGGTACAGTAGTGTGATTTGTTTTGGTACAGTAGTATGTTTTCTTTGGGTACAGTGGTGTGATTTGTTTGGGTACAGTAGTATGTTTTCTTTGGATACAGTAGTGTGATTTGTTTGGATACAGTAGTATGTTTTCTTTAGGTACTGTAGTGTGATTTGTATGGGTACTGTAGTATGATTTGTTTGGGTACATTGTGCGATTTGTTTGTGTAAGTAGTGTGTTTTGTTTGGGTACAGTAGTGTGATTTGTTTGGGTACAGTAGTATGTTTTCTTTGGGTACAGTGGTGTGATTTGTTTGGGTACAGTAGTATGTTTTCCTTGGATACAGTAGTGTGATTTGTTTGGATACAGTAGTATGTTTTCTTTGGGTACAGTAGTGTGATTTGTTTGGGTACAGTAGTATGTTTTCTTTGGATACAGTGGTGTGATTTGTTTGGGTACAGTAGTATGTTTTCTTTGGATACAGTAGTGTGATTTGTTTGGATACAGTAGTATGTTTTCTTTGGGTACAGTGGTGTGATTTGTTTGGATACAGTAGTATGTTTTCTTTGGGTACTGTAGTGTGATTTGTATTGGTACATTAGTGCGATTTGTTTGTGTAAAGTAGTGTGTTTTGTTTGGGTACAGTAGTGTGATTTGTTTGGATACAGTAGTGTGATTTGTTTGGGTACAGTAGTATGTTTTCTTTGGATACAGTAGTGTGATTTGTTTGGGAACAGTAGTATTATTTGTTTGTGTAAAGTAGTGTGTTTTCTTTGGGTACAGTAGTGTGATTTGTTTGGGTACAGTAGTATGTTTTCTTTGGGTACAGTAGTGCGATTTGTTTGTGTAAAGTAGTGTGTTTTGTTTGGGTACAGTAGTGTGATTTGTTTGGATACAGTAGTGTGATTTGTTTGGGTACAGTAGTATGTTTTCTTTGGATACAGTAGTGTGATTTGTTTGGGAACAGTAGTATTATTTGTTTGTGTAAAGTAGTATGTTTTCTTTGGGTACAGTAGTATTATTTGTTTGTGTAAAGTAGTATGTTTTCTTTGGATACAGTAGTGTGATTTGTTTGGGAACAGTAGTATTATTTGTTTGTGTAAAGTAGTGTGTTTTCTTTGGGTACAGTAGTGTGATTTGTTTGGGTACAGTAGTATGTTTTCTTTGGGTACAGTAGTGCGATTTGTTTGTGTAAAGTAGTGTGTTTTGTTTGGGTACAGTAGTGTGATTTGTTTGGATACAGTAGTGTGATTTGTTTGGGTACAGTAGTATGTTTTCTTTGGATACAGTAGTGTGATTTGTTTGGGAACAGTAATTATTTTGTTTGTGTAAAGTAGTATGTTTTCTTTGGTACAGTAGTGCGATTTGTTTGTGTAAAGTAGTGTGTTTTGTTTGGGTACAGTAGTGTGATTTGTTTGGGTACAGTAGTGTGATTTGTTTGGGTACAGTAGTATGTTTTCTTTGGGTACAGTGGTGTGATTTGTTTGGGAACAGTAGTATTATTTGTTTGTGTAAAGTAGTGTGTTTTGTTTGGGTACAGTAGTGTGATTTGTTTGGATACAGTAGTATGTTTTCTTTGGATACAGTGGTGTGATTTGTTTGGGTACAGTAGTATGTTTTCTTTGGATACAGTAGTGTGATTTGTTTGGATACAGTAGTATGTTTTCTTTGGGTACAGTGGTGTGATTTGTTTGGATACAGTAGTATGTTTTCTTTGGGTACTGTAGTGTGATTTGTATGGGTACATTAGTGCGATTTGTTTGTGTAAAGTAGTGTGTTTTCTTTGGGTACAGTAGTGTGATTTGTTTGGGTACAGTAGTGTGATTTGTTTGGGTACAGTAGTATGTTTTCTTTGGGTACAGTGGTGTGATTTGTTTGGGAACAGTAGTATTATTTGTTTGTGTAAAGTAGTGTGTTTTGTTTGGGTACAGTAGTGTGATTTGTTTGGATACAGTAGTATGTTTTCTTTGGATACAGTAGTATGTTTTCTTTGGGTACAGTGGTGTGATTTGTTTGGGTACAGTAGTATGTTTTCGTTGGATACAGTGGTGTGATTTGTTTGGGTACAGTAGTATGTTTTCTTTGGATACAGTAGTGTGATTTGTTTGGATACAGTAGTATGTTTTCTTTGGGTACAGTGGTGTGATTTGTTTGGGTACAGTAGTATGTTTTCGTTGGATACAGTGGTGTGATTTGTTTGGGTACAGTAGTATGTTTTCTTTGGATACAGTAGTGTGATTTGTTTGGATACATTAGTGCGATTTGTTTGTGTAAAGTAGTGTGTTTTCTTTGGGTACAGTAGTTTAATTTGTTTGGGTACATTAGTGCGATTTGTTTGTGTAAAGTAGTGTGTTTTCTTTGGAAACAGTAGTGTGATTTGTTTGGGTATAGTAGTGTGTTTTGTTTGGGTATAGTAGTGTGTTTTGTTTGGGTACAGTGGTGAGATTTGTTTGGGTATAGTAGTATGATTTGCTTGGGTAGTTTGATACCGGGTGATGAATCGCAGTGCAACGTTTATTTTTGATGCTCTTGTTCGCGATCTTAGAATACGGCCCTGTCCAGCTGTTAGTTTTGTTGTACAATTTTATCTTGAAGTCTTTTTACTTTTTATGGCTTTTCGCCGCAAAATGTCTCGAAGACTTGCTTAATTTATATTTATGCCCATGTACTGTTTACCTAGATTGTTAACATTGATGAGACACTCAACAAGTTGAACTTCAACCTCTCCGACCAGACTGTTTTAAATTCGGGTACCGAGACATCGCTGAATGACCTGAAGAATTCTAGCGTGGACAAAATAGACTTCCCGAAGTTCTTTGATGAGGTAAGTACGGAATAATTTAATATTTATTAATCTATTTCATTCCAAGCTGGTTTTGGTTTTTTCTTCTGTTTTTTGCCCTCGCAAAAAAAATTTATATTGGAAAAAGGACAATCTTGCAGCTATATTTGGAAAAGAACCCTTTAAATCAAACCGCAAGACTGTGAATGCAGAGGTCAACTGAAGGCATTCACTTTTCACTTGGCATTCTCCGGTCACGGCAGTCTATATTTTTTAGTCTTTCATGATAAATCCATCCTTTTACCCGTAAAATATCTTATTAACGAATAATCTTTGACTGTCTTGTCACTATCTTGCTTTTCTTTTACATTAAACTTTTTTCTTTATTTCCAGTTGAAAAAGAACATTGTGAAAGCTGACCTTACAGCACTTTCGAAAAACCTGACGTCATTGGCTCATAATATCTCCCTTATTCCTCATGTGAATGCATCGGTAATTCTTTCTTAGTGACTCCTTAAGGCTTGTTCTTCTTTTCGATCACATATTTTTTCAATTTCCAAGTCTCTTTTTTATGAGTATTTACGACAAAAATTTTTGGTGTATGTTTATCTTTACAGTCAAGCGATTGCTTTCTAGTTGTTTTTCCATTGGTAGACGTTCCAAAACTGAGTCACTTGCCAAATATTTTGCAATTAACAGCGCAATACTCTAAAACAGAAATTAAAGAAATAAATAAAACAGTGTTCCCGGAGGCATTAGGAAGACCCCTCCTACAGAAGGAGAACAACCACCTTGAAATTGCAAAGCATGCAATGCCCAAACAAATTGTGATTCGCCTCTAGAGCGCGATTTTGAAAATAATCCACATTGTGCCAAAATTTAGAACAGGTTTGTTTTTCACTTGAACTCTTTTAGAGAAATATTTTGATTAATGCCAACGTTGTCATAATATAGCCGGTCATTATCTCTTTCACCAATCAACCTTTTTTGCAATATTAAGCTTTGCAGTTTGAATGATTGTGTCCGAAGTTGCGCAAAATGTCCACATTCAGAATCCCAAAAAGGAATTTTTTCAAAATTGGATTTAAAGCCCGGATTTTCAGAAGGGTCTTTGCATCAGTTTCCCAATTGTCTAGTTGGATTTTTGATGGAATGATAGAATTGCATTTAATCGCTCTCCCTCACTATGTTGCGCCTCTAGAAAATAGCATCCGACCTGATTACTGTTGCGGGAAATCTGACATCAATAAAGAACAACACTGTAGATGGAATCGGTCTAAAGGCAGTAAGTAGACAGTCTTTTGCTTTATTTGCTCGAAACCTGACTGACTGAAATGGATCTGCGTTTCGTTGGCATCATTTTGATGCCCTCTTGTCTTTGCTCTTTTTTGATGACAGGATATCTTCTGCTTATGCATCCTCGCGTTGGCACCAAAATTTTTTTCTATTCCTATCCTGCGCCATTTTGTTTCTCGGTAGTCACTTTGAACAACTTTTTATCCCTGCAAATAACTCATTTCCTTCAATTGATCACTTCTGTATAGCCCATTTACAAACCTCTCCTGTGTGGCACGAGCATGAAGGAAGTGAAGTTGTTTTCTTTCCTTCACGAGCACTTTCATGTTTAAGTGTTTCAAGCAAGCATTGTGTTGCTGCGTTCAAAGAGCACGTGTAGAGACTGGAAGGTCCGAGAAGCTGCTTCCAACACTGCGGCTTCTCTGTCAAATTTCCACCCACGCGCTCATGATTTGTAGGCCCTTCACTTCGGGAAAATTTCACATTATAAGAGCTATATTAGAAACTTTATAAGAGCTCTTCGTTTTAGTTTAGCCCATTGACAGGATGTTTGTCTATTTTTCCATTTGACATTTCTTTTAGATTGAACTGGAAAATAATGTGAACAGCCTGAAGATAAAAGCCTCCAATTTATCGGTAAGCTGTCGCACCCCCTCCCCTGCTCGTGCCCTGCTCAGTCCGTTACGAAATGAAGGCAACAACTGGTGGAAATTTCGTAGGTAGCACCGGCTCACTGGATTGTTGATGGAAAATTGAAAATAGGGGGTACGATACTGTATAAACGAATCTCATATGGTGGATGAGCCAGTACGAAGTGTAGACGTGAAAGCAGAGCAACCCTGCCTGGAGGAGGCTCACGAATCCCCTACAGACTGGATTTCGTTGTTATATCAATCTGTCAAGTTTTGGTATCGAGAAAGCAGCATGATAGCATTGAGGGAGGGCTGTTACTAGAATTGATTATTCACATTTGCTACTAGGTCAGTTTACATGAGTTTACAGCTACCCCGCCTTTTTATTGGCAGCAATGTCTTAGTCATTTTCTCTCATCTTCAGACTGTGGCAGAGGACATTTTGAACAAAATGAAGTCTGCAGATAACTATATCAAGAATTCAGCAGGGACGGATGTAACAAGCGTAAGTTGATATTCTTTGTCAAGAACTTGAATTCAAGGATGCCTTTTCTCTACATGGCGAGCAACAAAACATCAAGCGATGCCTTTCTTGTAAGCTATAATCATCACCTAGAGATTTGCCATCTGGACTGCGTTGCCTCGTTCGCACAAATTCAGGAACACAACCTCATGATGGTCTCTCTTTATTTTCAGTTGATAAAGAAGTACACGAAGAGAGTGCTAGCCTGGCCAGAACAATTTGTCACCCATATTCTTAACGAGGTAGGTTTTCTTGCTTTCTTGGTTCCCTTTACCACCCATTACCTCCTACCACCCATTACCCCCTACCACCCATTACCCTCTACCACCCATTACCCCTTACCACCCATTACCCTCTATCACCCATCACCCTCTACCACCCATTACCCAACGACACCCGCACATGACTGCCACAACTAAAGTAAGATTTTGTCTAAGCTGCCGCCAGCTAGATTAATATCATTCATTGTTTCCTTCCAGCTCCAAACAAACATTGCACGGTGCACACCACTCGCAAATATTTTCGACGGTGTCTTGAACACACATTTTTGCCATGGGATTGTTGGCAACATCGTGAGTACCACCCTTGGTGTGACCTTGCTCTTTGTAGCCACATGGTAACAAGCAGCGCTATGCTTAGTGTGTGCCGTAGCCACGCTTGCTCTATTCGTCATAATAAGCTGGGGACCCACCCAGCCCCGTAGCACTCGTCACGTTTTAGCATATTTTTGGGTTCTCGGAGATGAGCACACGAGCAAGTGCAAATGTTCTGTAACTACACTTGGTCTGCGGCATGATACACACAGTGTAGCTTCATCGTCCTTACTATGTTCAACGTGACATTTTTTGAGAGTTCTTTTTTAACTGCCCAGACTAATTTAATGTGATTTTCCGGTAAAAACAGCCTCGTAGATCATAATTTTATCTATAGTATTAGACTTTTCCTCAATAATTCTCCTCCTTGTACTCTCTAGAATATTAAAACAGGGCATTTGCTTTCTTATCTAGAATGGTTTCTGGATCGCGATGGGATGGTGCTTGTTCTTTTTTCTTTTTGCAATTATTTTTGGTGTCAAGCTTGCCAAATTCCTGAGGATCATGAAAAGTAAAGCGGAGTTTGATCCGTAAGTACGGCTTTTTTCCCCTGATTTTCTGGCATAATCATGAACTTGTACGCATACGCAATATCTTAGGAACATAATCATTTCCTTTTTAACTTTAGTTGTCCAAAAAATTGTCCAAGTTCTTTTCACAAAACGAAGTTGTGATCACAACTGAATTTTGAAGATGCATGCTAGACATTAGGACGTATGAAACACAAGAATTAAATTTCATGCAGGAATCAAATTTCTCTGTTAATGAACGCAAACTAAGGCATAACTTTAAGCCTGACTTGAAAGGGGACGAATTTTTTGGTGCGAAGTGAATTTTGCGCCGTGTAAAATAGACCAATCCGTACAGTAGTTGAGGACAACTGACATAAGTGAAGACTAACCACACGGAAAACGAATGGCAGGCTGAACAATGAAATGTTATTTTATAATAATTTTAATAAAACGTTATTTTGTTACTTTACTTTTAAATGTTACTTTTTCGACCATATACGTGCATGGAAAATGATATATCAGGATGGCGTCATCTTTTGTGCTCCGCATTAGTATGCGTTTGGTTGTAAAGCGCGAGAATGTTGCCGATTCTGTTTCGTGCGATGATGTGGTAAAGGCAAGGAAGAGGAAGCAAATAGCCTCATACAACAAGCTTGAGTTGTGTGCTAGTACGTTTAAAAATTGCGCGCTGACTGATTACGAATAAATTCGAAGTAACTGCATCTCAAATGGCATCTCAGTCTTCCACATTCAGTAGAACGTGGCTCAACCCACGTTGCTAGGATATTCGAGTTATTTTCGTCTGGCATCGTTCAGATTTGGCAGTGCACAAAACTAACTAGTGTGTTGCAAAATCATATGCTGTCTCTACTCTTTCATCACCATTTGTACCAACTGTTGGTAGTTTACAGTGCCACTTCCTTTCTCGTGAATGTCTAGCACAACGTTCAGTTGCTTTTCTGTCATTTTGTCGCCTACATTCATCAAAACCTGACGCAATTCAGCCGAAGATACCAGTCCAGTCTGGTCTCTATCCAGCGTCCTTAGCGCCTCCATTATATCTTCGTAGCCAACGAACGGTTGAGATGACACCATTTCCAAATAAATTTTGTAGAAAGACTCAAATTCCACTCTCTGTTCCGTGAGGCCCAATTCTTGGAGCATGTTGTTTGTCCTCTCCGCTGTCGGGCTCAGTCCGCATGCGCGTAACACGTCGCATATTCGAGTTGATTCAACTTTCATGTCGCCCTTGCGATCGAAAAGAGAAAAGCAATCAAGTAGATCGCCTTTCAGCACCTCGTCGTTTGCCATCGGAAGGCCTTCTTCAACATTAACCAGTTCTTGGTTACCTTGCCACTCAGTCCGTTGCCCTAAAATGGTCCGCTGCACATCAACGGTCATTAATCCACTCCTGCACTGGGGAGCCTGAAGGTGTAGGCGGACGACTTTGTCGGCAGACAAGTGACGATTTTTTCTTGTTAGTCTGCATTATTGTTGATTCAATACTTTGAATCTGCGACTTGTCTCTCGGCTAGTATTGTATTTTAAACAATGCCCTAAGAAGCTTGCTTGACAGTTCTCTCCACAATTGCTAACAATGCCTAAGAATTGGAATTTTTAAGGATTAGGTGGCCGAATCCCAAGCGGCTTTTAAAGATCGACTCCATTGCTATTCAACTTTTACGATGGCAATAGTCACTAGAGGCTCTGTCAATGTGATTGTGTGCGTCGCAGTTTCTCCAGTTCCATGTCTACATTCTTCAGCCGTGGTCAAATGCATGTTGGGGGAAATTTTGTGTCACCCAGTTTTGCGAATCGATGTTGGATGAAAATTGGATGCGTGCGACCACTCCATGAAACACTTAACCAATTTCATTTTCTGGTCATGCGCATAGTTCCAGCTTGTTGTTTGGACGCCAAGTTGTTTCCAGTTCGTTTTCTAAAAACTATCAATGTTCCATTCTCATCATTTGTAACCTGCACGGTCCTTGATATGCAGCTCTAGAGCGATTGTTGTATCCATGCTTTTATCTTCTCATGAACCAGTATCTGGTTTTTCCCCTTTTCCACCCTTATATTCTGTCAGATCGATTCACTCTCGATTTCCGCGCCGTTTTACCAGCTGTGAACCGGTGATGTAAACATGTCGCGCGAAAACAGCAATTCAGTATACTTATAATCAAAGTGGTGTGTTAGACGCTGGATGCGTTTGACCATGGCTAAAGCTCTCGTTAGGAAGTTAACACATGGCTGTATCGTAATGCATTAGTGCATGGCCTGGATTGATCTAGCGTGCCTGGATTGATCTAGCGTGCCTGGATTGATCTAGCGTGCCTGGATTGATCTAGCGTGCCTGGATTGATCTAGCGTGCCTGGATTGATCTAGCGTGCCTGGATTGATCTAGCGTGCCTGGATTGATCTAGCGTGCCTGGATTGATCTAGCGTGCCTGGATTGATCTAGCGTGCCTGGATTGATCTAGCGTGCCTGGATTGATCTAGCGTGCCTGGATTGATCTAGCGTGCCTGGATTGATCTAGCGTGCCTGGATTGATCTAGCGTGCCTGGATTGATCTAGCGTGCCTGGATTGATCTAGCGTGCCTGGATTGATCTAGCGTGCCTGGATTGATCTAGCGTGCCTGGATTGATCTAGCGTGCCTGGATTGATCTAGCGTGCCTGGATTGATCTAGCGTGGTGCATAAGAAGCATTTCATGTGTTTCCTGCTCTGCTAATCACCCTCTAGTGTTTTCCATCCGCAACTGGCTATTTATTCTGTCAGCTTTTGGTTATTTTCCGACGTTTGCATACTCTGAGGAGTGTCAGACGAAAAAAGTACTGTAAGTATGCAAAACTAGTTCCGCTTTTTCTAGCCATTGTGACATTTCATAATTATATACTTCTGTTGTCCCTAATAGTGCAGTTGTTTGTTTCATTATAGTTGGAGAAGAGGTGCTTTTTATGAATGAACCGGGTGTAGATGTTCCGTCAAACTGTTACATGAGTTGTCCCCGACCCAGTCACTCCAGGAATCCACTATTTGACTTTATGTAACGGTATTTAGATTTGCCTATAATTGCCCATTGCTTGTAAAGTCACTTTTTGCTCCAATATTGTATTTAAACTTTAAGTCATATTGTCACTGTCTTCTTTTAGATACCCAAGCTACGAGATGCAACAGCATCCGGTGAAGCTGCCAATGAATGAGTGAGTGCGTGTTAAATAGTACATTTTAAGGCGAAGCTTGTTAGTTGTG
This sequence comes from Nemopilema nomurai, assembly GCA_003864495.1. Taxonomy (NCBI): domain Eukaryota; kingdom Metazoa; phylum Cnidaria; class Scyphozoa; order Rhizostomeae; family Rhizostomatidae; genus Nemopilema; species Nemopilema nomurai. The sequence goes on from ML133504.1 coordinate 169,334, forward strand.
CACAGAAGTAGAGAAGAATGCATTTTGAAAGTACCAGTTTACATAAGGATATCTGAAACTTGACGCGGCCATCAGTTATGAAACACCCATCAGTTATGAAACGCCCAGACGGAGGGCTGGCGTATGCACGGCAACAGACGTTTGCCCGACAACCTAACGTAAGCATTGCCTTAAATGGCTTGTAATGGCCAGTAGGGAGCGACAATGTACCCCCTTGCTAGTATAAGAGGTCTGGTTGTACCTATTACTTCGAGTAGTCTTTGAGCGAAGAGCAAGACAGGAATATCGTGGGACACGTAGCGAGAATGTAAACTCAGCAATAATGCAAACGGAAAAGAGGGTTATAAATACGGACGAGAGCGAGGTTACCATAATGTTACGTGATATGCAGTCCTACTACACTGGTAGAGGAATGCCTGGTACTATTTCTAGCAAAGTTTCAGGACAACTATAAGCTAATGAGACAATTTGTGCGTGTCGTTTATGAGCATCATCTGTTTGCATCTCTAGCAAGCATCGCCCGTTGGCCATTCCATTTGGCATATCTAATGAGCATCATCGATTGGCTTCTCTAATGACCATCCACCATTGGCACATCTAATGACCATTTACAGTTTGTGCCGTCTATCAGCATCTTCTGTTTGCATCTCTAGTAAGCATCGCCCGTTGGCCTTTCCAATTGGCATATCTAATGAGCATCATCGATTGGCTTCTCTAATGACCATCCACCATTGGCACATCTAATGACCATTTACAGATTGTGCCGTCTATCAGCATCATCTGTTTGCATCTCTAGTAAGCATCGCCCGTTGGCCTTTCCATTTGGCATATGTAATGAGCATCATCGATTGGCTTCTCTAATGACCATCCACCATTGGCACATCTAATGACCATTTACAGATTGTGCCGTCTATCAGCATCATCTGTTTGCATCTCTAGTAAGCATCGCCCGTTGGCCATTCCATTTGGCATATCTAATGAGCATCATCGATTGGCTTCTCTAATGACCATCCACCATTGGCACATCTAATGACCATTTACAGTTTGTGTCGTTTATGAGCATCATCTGTTTGCATCTCTAGCAAGCATCGCCCGTTGGCCATTCCATTTGGCATATCTAATGAGCATCATCGATTGGCTTCTCTAATGACCATCCACCATTGGCACATCTAATGACCATTTACAGTTTGTGCCGTCTATCAGCATCATCTGTTTGCATCTCTAGTAAGCATCGCCCGTTGGCCATTCCATTTGGCATATCTAATGAGCATCATCGATTGGCTTCTCTAATGACCATCCACCATTGGCACATCTAATGACCATTTACAGTTTGTGCCGTCTATCAGCATCATCTGTTTGCATCTCTAGTCAATCTGTTTGCATCTCTAGCAACACCCTTACTGCCCACTGTCACAGGTTGCACTTGTACCTTGAATCTTAGCTTAGATGGTATGATAAGTGTTTAATGTTTGGCCTTATCTTTAATTCGTCTTTCTCTAAAAATGTCCAGTAAGCCGTAGCATAAACGCAAACAATTCAAGCACTAAGCATTGTCAAAAGCGAGCTTAGTATATGCAGTTCATCATGTGTTTTCATCTAAGGACTAACAATATATTGCTTCTCTTTGGATAGGGGTAAAGTTGCAAGTGCCCCACCACTTTACCCTGAATAAGGTATTCTTGTAAGTAGCTTTCAGTAAACGTTAAAGCTACAGTACTGCTGCTTTTTGCCATTGCTATCCATTGCTTGCCAGCAAAGTTGCCAAGACTACACTCCTCTGTTATGGAGTTTCGAATTTGTTTCCCAAAGCACATTATGTCAATTTTAATGGGTGATTCAAGTTGAATATGGGCTTCAATAATTGGCCGAATATGAACACTAAATGCAGCAGTTTTCTGATATAACAAATGTTTCCAGTTTATGTTCCAGTGGAATAATTGCATTTTATATAAACAGTAAATAACCGCTACAGGAACGATGTCTAACTGAGAAAATTAAAATAGAATGATTGATTGAAAGAAACTAATCAAAGTTGATCTACAGAGTAATGATAAGTAACGACTCATTAAAAGTTTACCAGTTTTAGAAGTGTGTGTGTAATGAATTAAACTTTCGCAGTGACCTGTAATTTACTATGATTTTCTTTCTCTTGCCAATAGCTACGCGTCTACTCAATTCATATGATTGCTGTTTGATACAACCATCTATTTACTGGTAATTAATTGCTTTGTTTTCTATATTTCAGCTACGATGATCACAGAGCCAATATTGCCCCTCCTCCATATTCCAGCTAGTGGAAGGCAGTAGCGTTGCACTGGACAAGAGCGAAAGTTTCTGAATCTGTTTTGTTTAAGGAAACCTCGAGTTGCTTATGTTTTGTTCACTGTAAATACGGTTGGATATTTGCTGAAGTTTAATTTGCAGCTTCAAGAGCCGTTATTCTGCTTTGAATGTAACTTAGAGTCAAACAGTTGTATGTGTTAGTTTAACTTGGGAACCCTTTCGACGATAAAGATCCCTGCATATACTGCATGAAAGGAAACTTGTTCTAGCAAAAACCCAGATACTTGTCTTGGCATGCGGGCCGGTCCTTCTGTTAGGGGACTGTGTTGTGTAAGACGTTGCCATTTCGAGTGTGATTCCTAGAAGCCATAGTGACCACGTCTACAGCGAGTTCTATTCCTTAACAACCTCCTTATGGGATAGAGAAGCAGGAAATGAACAGTTTCCCGGCTTTATCGTAATTTTTTGCAATCGCACAGAGGAAACCCTCATACCTTCACTAGTTTTAAAACCCGAGAGTAGAGGTAGAATGGATCTTAACTGTTTTGGCCCACATTTGTTTTCATTCAAGTATTTGCAGAGTTTCACATTACTTCTTGTAAGGACAGTGGGCCGGTCTTTGTAATTGAAACGTGTAGTTTGACATTTTGTGATTAAATCACAGAGCGATTTCCTATCTCTATTAATAATTTGAGTTAATCGGTTCCAGGAAACTTTAGAATCCTTTTTCATTGCTAGCTTTACTTTGACCTTTATGACATTTGTGAAGTCATTCTCGTGTGGACTACAAAGTCACAGAAGCACTGCAAGACAACATATAATTTCTATATTATTTCTATGTACATTTTTACCTGCAAGGTTTGAAGGTTTATCTCGCTCAAATCCAATGGCTCTTTCTTATTTTAGTTCAACAAGATGGAAATATTTCTTGATGGAAATATAACAAGATGACATAGCACGTTTAATGAAATTGTTTCCACTTTCTGAGGTTTTCTTCACTATGTTTATTTATTGGTTCCTTTATTCTAAAAAAAGCATCAAGTCCCTAGCTATCCACCATGACTTCAAGAACACCCCTTACTCTCCAAATCCTGGTTCCCATGAAATAAAGGTGTTTACTAACTTTTCTCGGTCATGTAGCCCTAACCCTGAATGTTTTTTTCCAAATTCCAATAAACATCATCTCAAAACGTAAACATTTTGTCCCTTTAGTTTTGGTGACGCAATGACTGTTCAATGCAGTGGTGTAGATAGGGACTTCTGGTCGTGGGGCGAACATCTGCCGAATCCTGGCCAATCAATACCTTCATTAGCAAATGGCTATTGATTTTCAGTCTCGTATTCGGAATAATTTTTAATGTCTTTAGCATAAAAACCAAAGTTAAAAAGAGAGTCGCTTTTTGTCCGTTCCCGTTTGAACGCTTTATAGTTTAGCATCAGATCTCGTGTTAACGCTTGTGTCGTATCCATAACGTAACTTCTGGATCCGTTCCTTTTCTCTCGTATAAACGGGGCCTCAGATAGAGCTACCCCAAAACCAGTGGTCTATATAATTTGAGGATCGTTGTTTTAGCAGAGTGTCTATAAAAAGAAAAGTATATCCAGAGTAGCATGCTATGGTGGTGGTGAAATGCAATTTTTAACAAAAAACACTAATTTTCCCGTAACGCTGTAAATGTTTGTTCGAAAAAATCGGACAAATTAGAGTGCTGAATTGAAAACACCGGTGTGGTCAATAAAACCACAACAATAATGAAAGGAAGAATGTGCAGGTAAGCTCCTGTGGCAGTGATAATCTTGTGCTTGAACAAAATTGCCATTAAAAATGCTTGCGGGTGCATTGTTCCAGGCGAACTCTGGTCCAAGTATTACATAGGCAACCCTCGTTCCCCGCACGTAAATCTGTTATCAAAAATACCTGTAACTGGGCAATTTCAAAACTTTACACACAAAGGTTGCTACCCATAGAATGATACTCGTTGCTGCCATCTACCAAAAGTTTCACAGAGAAGAGACCACAGTAAATATTCGCAAGGAAAGGACCACAGCTTCAAATTTATCCATAAATTTCTATATCAACACGTCGATCTACACCTAGATAGCAGAATAAGTTATCTCGAAACAAAGTATACGATTAACTGAATAAGTATGACAACGGTAATGGCTACTACCGATTTGGGAGCACAGCTGGCTCGTGGTAATAATGTCATTGGAATGCCAGGGCTCGCAGTTTGTTTCTTTTCTACCACGGTCTCACTCTATTTCCATTGGTTCCACTTGTCTAATTCCGTGCAGTGGGTAAGCCCAGCAGAAAGTAGTGCATTTTACAAATGCCCAAATTTGAGACACATTTTCGCAAGAAATTCGGATGACGTTCAGTCACTGGTACTGTGCTGGTAATAATATAGGCCACATCAAATCAACAAGTAGTTTTTACTTGGGCACTGAAACCAATAATATTTACGCTTATAATTTAAGTTACAGAACAAATGATGATCAATGTTAAAATAACGTTTCGATACAAAATAAATAAGCTAACATAAAACGTCTTAAGTGACTATGCTTTTGTAAGTATGCGTTTACAGGCAGGACGGGTTAACATATATAAGAAGCGTACGCTTAACAATCTATACCATATAAGCTACGAAAAAACTCGATCAAAATACAAACTAAACTAACTAATAAATTCCTAGAACAGCATTTTGACATATGCCAGCTGGCAGACAATAGAAATGACCAGTGTAACAACTGCAGCTTTGCCCTTGCATCAAGCTTGTTACGCATGGTGCCTAAATGCACAAATTAGGCGAATATGCATCTACAAGAATGCTTCAAGTTTCTCTGGATACAAAAAAACTTGATAAAAAACTAGCGAACTCCAGCTGTACTTCATGTAGGTTGAACGATTTATGTTACGTTTGACTTGGTGTTTTAAACAGCCAAAAAACCTGGTCCAGTATTTGAAGCAACAGTAACAAAACAGTGAAGGGGCTTTTTCCTTATAACACTAATAAGTTCTCACTCGAGGGCACAAGACTTCCTCGACGTGTGCATTTACCTATATGATCCTGGCAGTAATCGGCATATGTTAGTTTGAAGTGATTCCTCAAATCCTTTTAAAGTAATCAGATTTATCTGCGTTTTTTTCTAAAAAAGCTAAATTAGTGTCAACCCTCATAGTTTCTCAGAACTGAATCCAAAGACATAAACTTGTATGGTTTGCATTGATTTTTCAACAGAAGAAGCAACTTGAAGCAACCTGCAATGAAAGAGCAAAACTCGTAAAAGCAACAACATTTGCAACTGTTAAATTGCAACCAAGTGATGCGGGTTGAAATAACATGCTTAAGACTATTTGAGAGAATTCAAAACACAGGTAAAATGCTTTGCCAATTATTGAAAATCAAAAAATGAATGAAAACTGTTCAGCCATGTAGCACCTCCAATCACTGCAACATGTAGGGGGAATTGCAAAAATTAATGATGCAGTGAATGAGAGTTTTTGTAAACCCTTAAAGGCATAAATTCATTGCCATAAATTCTTATAAACTTATGAAAAGCCACAGTCTGATTAAAATTTACTTTACCAAAACAACTGCATGTTACAAGATTGAATGTATTTCAATGTGCCACCTAGTGATTTCAGGACTATAAATTGGCCAAACATTTATGTTTTTTAAAATATGTTTGCTTCCAAAGTAAGAAGCCAAATTGGAGGTCCAAGTTTACTTAAACAATCCCATTCTTTGAAAATCAATAATTAGTGATGGCAATGTAAATTTGGCCAATAATTGCTAAAATGGCACCAAAAGGGAATTCTTCAATTTAATTTAATTAACTGTTTGTTGTACAAACACTGATATCTAAGAACAATAAGTAATGAGAGATAGAATAAACATTCAAACATTGAGAGACTTACAACATTAAAACAATCACAGGTGATTTCAAATTCTAGGAACTGTCCCTTAAAAGATTAACACCGTTTACTCAAACAATGATTCAGACCTATTTGGGAAATGCAATGATTTGCAGGGCTCAACCTTAAATATCAAAGCTGAAACTTGCAAATCTCCTCTGAGAAGATTAACTTTGTTTTAGACCAAGGTCTAGTCACTTTATGCTGGCCTAACCAAGTCTTAGATAGATTTCAAAGCAAATCTTGTGGATAAAAACATCCCCAGACAACTTCTGCTGTAATTCTAATTCAGCAAAGACTTTTTGTGTCTAGCACTGTTAACAAAACTGGGCTGTGTGAGAAACTTTTGCAAAGCAGGAAACACATGTTTAAGGGAAAGTTAATTGAAATTCTGATTTCTCGCCCCATTATTCTCAAAATAATTGATCAAAGGATGCATTTTTTAAGGATGTTGTTAATTCAATGCCAAGCTTTGAGAAGGTAGGCCATTCTGATGGTTGCCAACATGCTCAATCTGCAGGGGGCTATTGCCCTTACAATAAACTACAAACTTCTGAAAGAAGAGGAGGCTAACTTGATTACTTTGCTGTCCTGTCTAGGCAACACTGAACATAATAATACTTCATGAAGATACTTCCGTAATAAAAGAAGTATAATCTAGCATCAAAGGATTGAAATCCAAATAACTCAAGACAATTGATTGAAAAGAAATCCATTTTCTTCTGATTCCTGATAGAGAAGGCACAACGGTGTTTTAAATCACTTACTGTGAGGCCTCAACGAATATTTCGTTTAGTTAGGAGTTTTAACCTTACAAAAGGTTTTTTCATCAAATAGAATGAATCCACGCAAGACAAATAATTGTCCACGCCCACTTTTCGTCCTGATAGGCACCTAGGCCTCATACCCGCAATTTGGCATCGAGAAAAGGCATGTTTCACTCCAGAGCTCTGCAGTGGAGTTAGCTCTTACGAAAATGATGCTTTCCCAATGTTGCTCATAACCGAATGCAACATAAAATCTCAAAAAGATGATTCATTTTAGAAACCAGTCTTGCTGATGAAAGATTGCAACACTTCACTGATTTGACTGAGGAATGGGCGGATCCCAAAGACACAGGAGTAAGGAGAAATTTGGCAAGATTGAATCTCCATGCACGGTTTATAGCAATTTATGGCGAGCTTTTACAGGCACAAAATCACTAGCAAACTAATAATTTGACTGAAGAACAACACCTTATCGTGGAAAGAGAAAGCAGAGGCCCTAAAGGGCAACCACTCATACTTCCAAGATTATTTTCTTGTGACGAGGTTAAAAATTGAAATTTTTTCCTAGAATGTAAGCAAGGTAACGGAAATACACACACCTTCCCATCCAATAGCAAAATCATTTCCATTACTCTGCCCCCGCCTTCCCGCTTTCTGCAGCTTCGCCGTTCACTTGTGCGTCTCTTCTGGTTTATCTTCGGTTTTTTCTTCATCGGTCTTTGCTTCAGCTTCGGTTGCTTCGGGTTTCGCCTCGCCTTCTGCACCCTCCTCGGTCTTGGCTCCATCTGCCTTGCCATCTTCTGCCTTGCCCTCTTCTGCCTTGCCCTCTTCTGCCTTGCCCTCTCTGCCTTCTCCTCTTCGCTCGAGTTATCTTCCTTCTTCGCTTCCTTCGCTTTCTTTTTCCCGGTTTTGAAACTAAACCTTCTTCTGATGTGTGTGTGCTCTGGTTTGTCTCCCAGAACCATTTCGTTCCAGTCAGCCCAAAACTCGCTCTTCAGCCTTTCAACAAAATCAGCTAAGTTCTTGAATTCCTCTTTCACCATTTTCGATTGCGGTGATTCTAAACCAGAATGGAGGATGTTGGCAAGCAAGCCGAAGGCAGTGGCATCCAACGACGTGGCCTCCGCTCCCATCATGTAAGGTTTTTCGCCAAGGTAATCCGAGAGCGCCCGAAGATCTTGCTCTGCGATTTTGTAAATCTCCTCTTTGGTGTGCCGGCCTATTCCTTGATGGTCGAGGGTTGACCTTGCTTTTCGTTGGTTCATCTTGAAGGTTACAGCGAAGCCAATACCTTTCTGGTGGCTGGACAGCACCTTTTTGAACTCACTAAATTCGTCTACCCAACGTGAGTACATCACAGTGAAATAAGACTGTTCCTCTAGCATAACTTTCAGTGCCCTCGACTGTGCCTTTTCAGATTTGCTCAAGTTCTTATCCATGTCAATTTCAAAAGTCTTGTTCAAATAGTCGATAATAAAGCTAGAATCCGAGATCCTCTCACCCTTGTATTCGATCCAAGGCATTTTCCCCTTCTTCCCGACTTTGAAAGAGTGAACATTCTCGTATGGAATCTTATTCATCCTTAAGAATGTTTCCAGTTTAAGACAGAAAGGTGAAAGGCTTGGAACGCTGGATGCTGGCGGGAACTGGTGCAGCACGACCTTCGGAGGGCCCTCCTCTTTTTTCTCCTCTTGGACTTCAACTTTTTCTGCATCTTGCTGTACAGCAACCGCCTCTTTGGCCCCGTCCTTTTCAGCAGCAGCAGGAGTGTCTTCTTCTCCTTTGGCAAGCTCGGCATCACCATTCTCTTTCACCTCTTCTTGGACTGCCCCTGCAGGTTTTGCTTCTTCTTGGCCATGTGAGTCTCCAACTCCACAGTTTTGACAACAGTCACTTCGGTCACTGTGCCTTCGTCCGAAGTCGTAATCGTTTTCGTTTCGATTACTTCGACAGTCTCAGTGGTGGTAGTATGAACGGTTTCTACTTCAGCCATCCTAAAACTTTCAGTACAAGCCTGTGATTTAGTGGGATACGATCGCAAATCAAACACCCTAACTACACAACTTTCTTCGAAGTACGAACAACGCCCTACAATTCAACGTTACGCAGCTTGTTCCATTTGCTAAATTTATGCATATTCATGCAATCAAAGCCAAACGAGCCAATCAGCTCTTAGCACAATTGTGTGGATCCTAACACTTATTGTCCACGGCTAAAGATCCCATTGTTCACAACCAGTCAAGCGACAGCCTATTATAAAACTAACCAATTAAAAGCGTTCTAGCGAATAATTAGGCGGGAAAAGATTCAAGGATGTTTATTGTTTGGTAGGTGCAATCCTGAACAAAGCTTGCAGGGCAAGTTGAGGTGTTAGGAAGTTTCCAAAACATTGTTAACGGTTGATCGTAGAGCAAATATTGCAAACTGCTATATTGGAATAGTCATATTGTGACTGGTCCTTTGTTGGAGCTTGTGAAACCGCGACACAGCCCCGACTGCTATCCGAAGTTTGAGGTGAAAGTTAACAGCGAAGCAGGTAGTTGGCAAAAAGAATTAAAACGGGCAACAATTATTTATAAACAATTGTGACGCGTTTTGCGGATGTAGCAACTTGCTGAACCCGTTGTGACTTGGATCGGATAAACTTGCACAATGACTCGGCACTCTATCAAGTTTTATCATAATTCTCACTGGTTTCTTGCGAGCCCAAACAAATGGCAGCTCTGTAATTTGCAACATGATTTATTAACGAGGCCCTTGTGGGATTGAATTGCAGTATTCGAGTCAGCGGAACATTCACCCCTGAGTCATCTAGGAGGATTCGCACGTTTCCTGTGAGATTTTAATCGCAAGTAACGAGTCAATAGCGGTAACTGATTACCCATCTAGAGGCTGGCTGGCCGCGTGCCCCCCTGCTTTAGCCAAGGAATCGAAACTACTACATCATCACTACACGAGGAAGTAAGGGCTTTTTTATAGAGCCGTGGTACGATAAGACAACATAATCATCGTCTCCATTCCTAGTCATAGAGGTAGAGCTGCCTAAGGTACTGGAAATAATGTAGAGCCACGTCTGTTTTTGCGCATTCCAAAATAAGCAGGCTCTCCTGTTAGTCTTAAAAGGGGGAGAGTGACCAAATTTTGAAACAAGAAAATACAAAGAAAAGGACTAGCCATTTGTAATACGTGAAAAAGATTCAATTTGCTTGAGATGCCATGGGCCTGGTAAAGTATACGTAATGTGTTGACAAGAGGCAACTGGCGTCGGCCTGAGAAATAATGAAAAAGATTGCCCTCGCAATCTTTCCAAAATCGATGAGAAAACTGGAGAGGGTCGGCGATTCTATTCTTCGGTGGTGTATTAGAGTACACGTTTTTTTATACAAGAAACCGGTTCATTAGAAACCTAGTACTAAAGCCCCAAATATTTAAGAAACTTTTAGAACTAAATGAATATTTTTAAGAAACTCCAAAAAAAAAAACTACTTTCTGAGCCGAAAAATATTACATACCGGGTGTCTCGAAAATAAAACGAAAATAATACAACAATTTAAGCACACTGTACCGGGTGTCTCGATAAAAAGTACCCCTGTTTCCATAAAATAATGAACAGAGATACGATATCAAATCTTACTGCTGCATAATCAACTTTAATACAATTAGTATGCAAGGGAAGGCACACAATTTGATGTTAAATGCTTATCTAAAAATAAGAAACTTTTAAGAAACTTTTAGTACTAGAAACTAGTGAAAAATTAAGAAACTTTTAGTACTAGGACCCAAGCTAGGTTTCTTATGAAAACAATAACGTGTAGCGATTGTCAACTAGGGGGCGTGCTTGTTTCTATTGTTTTATATTATTAGTTAGATTTTACGTTTAAAATATCTTATTTTTGTGTGCATGGACTTTTTGAATTGCGCTGGCTATTTTGTTTCCTTTGATCAAAATCTAATTTATTTCATATCTAACTTATTAAGACTGCAAGTCATTTTACAGAAAGTACGCCTTAGTAAGCTACCCTTTTTCAGCAAAGTTTTAGATCAGATAATGAACTCGGTGAATTGGGGTTCGATAGTGGCTCCTGGATAGCCCATGTGGAGGTGTGCGAGATAAAATGGTTGACAATGGTGGGGTCAAAGAATTTTGGGGGTCAAAATGTCATCGTTCTGTCACCGGTATGATGTCACTCTCTTATTGTGTTACCAAAATTGTGGTAATTCAGCCGATTTATTTCGCTTGATATCAACCTATGACTGGGGCGTTGGTCGCATTAACTGCCAAAGTAACTGCATTAACTGCCGAAAAATTCCAAATTACCTTTTGGATCTCGAATGTTGAAAGTTAAAAGATCTTTAGCCAAAGTTAAAAGATCTTTAGCCAAAGTTAAAAGATCTTTAGCCAAAATGCAAAAGTGAAACTACAAGATGCTGTAAATTCTGTACATTTGAGAAATACCTGCTTCTGCGCGTGAAAAATACCTGACAAACGGGGTCCAGGCTTAAGCTTATAACCAGGGGTGTCGCTAAAGGGGAGTACAGAAGGCACTATACCCCACTAATTTTGTGTCGTTGGCACACCCTAGGTGTGAGAGCGTCGGAGATGAACTATGGCACCTGTCCAGAGAAGATCCCTTTTGTACTTTCTATTTTAACAACTTTAGGCTGCGGTGGGATATCCTTCTCGTCACTTGCAAAATATTTGGCATTCTCAAAATTTTTCATCCTATCCCATTTGATCCATCATATTGTTGTGGTAGATGTAAACATGAAAAAGGAATTAGAAGGGTCAAATGAGGATATTCATCAAACGCATTCTTCACATTCCGTTTGTCGCCAGTCAATGGAACCTAGGTTGTAAAACTAACTTGTTTCCCTAGATGTGATGTGGAAGCCCCGCAAGAAATTGGCTGTTGAGTACGGTGACCCACAGGTGCCACAGCTAAACTTTCCTTCCCACTGCAAGACTTTCATTTTCATTGCAAAAACTTTCTTTCTCACGGTAAAACTTTATACCAGATGCGTTTGGATGCATTTGACAGTTAAGCCAAACGAATCTGCAAACCTGTGAAAAATGGAGGACAGAGGTGACAACATAGACGATAGGGTCAAGGGTGTATCTTGACGATTTGGAGTGGTATGTGTCTGTATGTTGTGTGTGGTGTGTGTGTGTGTGTGGTGGGGGGTTGCTTTAAACGGGTAAATGTACTGACAGAAATTGGGAAGACGAGTAAAAATTGCTCATTTTATTTGATTTACGTTAGAAAATTTCGTACACACCAGTACAATATATACTATTTACAACAATATACTATATAAATGAGATCAAGATAGGCATCTACCGATAATCCGTAACATCGACGATCCGTAACATCTACCGACCAACATTCCAAAAGTGGGGGGGAGGTGGTACGCCCTTGGATTTGGTAATGGAATATTTTTTCAAGGGATTCATTTACAAGGAAATAGTTTGTTTCTTCAACGAAATTACGGGTGCATTGTAAGCCTCAGGTCAAGCATATATGTAAATGTAGGTGATCACGATCACGAAAGAGGATAAGGGCTGCTAGATGGCCCCCAGGGTAATCTTGAATACCGCTCTGTTTGGCACGATCTTCAAATGAAGGGCATCAGAACTCTCCCTTTTTCTCCTGTCGCTGCTATATTCTTCAAGCGCGAATAAAGTAAGTTTTGTCGTGAAAAATAAATTTGCAATAAGAAAGTAAGTTTTGCCGTGGCACCTGTGGATAACAGTAGTTGTGGGCTTTATTGGTAGAAAACCAACTTGGGCTGTTACAAGTTTTTTATAAGAAACAGGTTTATAAGAAACCTAGAACTAGAGCCCCAAAAATTTGAGAAAAATTTAGAACTAAATCAATATTTTTAAAAAACACCAAAAAAATAAGATGACTTTCTGAGCCGGAAAATAATGATGTTCCCATAAGAATAATGAACAAGAGATACGAGATCACATCTTACTGTTGTGTTATAAACTTTAATACAATTAGTATGCAAGGGAAGGCACACAATTTGATGTTAAATGCTAAAAATAAGAAACTTTTAAGAAACTGTTAGTACTAGAAACTAGTGAAAAATTAAGAAACTTTTAGTACTAGGACCCAAGCTAGGTTTCCTATAAAAAAACGTGTACTGTGCACATAGAAACACGAAACACGATTCGCGCAACGGGGAATTGGGCAACTGTTTTTACATCCGTCCACAAAAACAGGGCGTTTTTCTATAATCTTAAAAAGACTCCGTTCCCGGTGTGCGGACACTTTAGCCCAGTCCACACTACACAAACTAACCGAGGTTCGCCCCAGGTTAAATTTAATTTTCATGTTTTGTAATGTGGACACAAAGTCGGGGCGAACCCAGGTTAGCTGATGCTACGCATGCGTAGTTAAATTACAACAAAACAACGACAGCAAAACAAATTTTCCACAAACTCGATCAAAATGGAAGTTGCCGAAGTCGCAGTCTATTGTATTTTGTCAAAAATGTTTTTCCTGGCAATGCAGATTATTTTTCGGCGCGCAAAATGAAAACACATTCAAATATGCGCATGCGTTAAAATAACTAACCCAGGTTCGCCCCCATGTTAGTTGTGTCCACACTGCAAAATTTAACCTGGGTTAGCAAGGACCTGGGGCGAACCTTGGTTAGTTTTTTTAACGCATGCACATGCGCATAAACCATGAGCCCTTCTGGAGGCCGGAGCCCTCCATTTCATTTTAAGGGGGCTGTCCTTTCAACGGACCGCGACGTTTCGATAAGAGCCCAACTTTTTGCACAAAAAATTGATCTTAAAACAATGCAAAGTTGCTAAAAGGAGACTAAAATCAACAAAACGATAAAAAATATTAGATTTATTTTCGCTTTTCAAATTGAAGCGGGACAAATTGTTTTGACAATCTTAAAACCATAATGCAGTTGCGCTCTTGCCCTTTTGCTACTATTTTAAAGACTTCAGCCAAAGCACAAACCATCCCTCTTGCAGCTTTTTGGTGCCAAACAATATTGCAGGGAAAGCACAATAATGTCAGAACACTTTTGCAGTCTATTTGAAGGAAAGTCAAAGGATGCGATTCATCATTCACCAAATCAAACGACTTTAGATCAAACAGTACTAGATCCCTTTCAACACAAATCTGGATTAGTTTGCATGCAGCCTTTGAATTTGAGGAAAACATTAAAAACTTTGCAAGAATGATAAGGTATTGGAATGGGGCGATCCGTAAAGGTTATGCATGTGGCTAAAGATGCTATTATCGACTGTCGACTTAGACTAATTTACATTCAGGCTCACAGGCTCAAAATTGCTAATTTGATATAAGATGTTATTTTATATTGAATTTTCCTAATATTCTAGTGCTTTGATAGAGAGAGAGAGAGAGAGAGAGAGAGAGAGAGAAGAGAGGAAGAGAGAGAGAGAGAGAGAGAGAGAGAGAAGAGAGAGAGAGAGAGAGAGAGAGAGAGAGAGAGAGAGAGAGAGAGAGAGAGAGAGAGAGAGAGAGAGAGAGAGAGAGGAGAGAGAGAGAGAGTTGAGCTTGTTATGAAGTTTTTTTGTAGACAAAAGGCGTTGTCAACGTCCTTTAAGTCTCTGAAGGGCGTGTCTATGAAGATTTTTCCAGCCCCCTTTTCTTTTATAAATGGCACTCCCAATCTGAAACGCTGGATCCGCCCCTGTCAGGGTTCTCTGTGAGCTAGCAATAGCATGTGATCTTGCACCTGATAGAAAGGTCCCTATTAGCGCTCTATAAAAGTTGCTCAAAATCATTTGCATAAAAGCAATGCCATATAGTATAATCATAGCTTGAGGTATCTTAGAAATTCTCCCTTAAATCTGCAAATTTGCTAGCTCAAAAATTATCTTAAATTTATCTTGGCATAGCGATCTAAAACCTCTTTTTCCATTCGCTGCTCCGTCATTGTGGCTTGAGCTGAGATTTTTCGTCGACTTTCGAGGCTTTTGTCTTCATAAGAAATCTTTTCATAATGGGCACGATTCCAGGTGCTGGACCAGCTTTAGTTCAGCGGGAAAATGTTCCAAGATGTCACTTAAGCCTGCCACTGGTCACGGCTGTCTATCCTTTTTCTGCAATTATCCCTAAATATCAATTAAAATTCAAGTAAGAGGAGAAATGATAAGGAATGATACCTCAAAGATTTATTTGAGGTGTCCTTTTGAAAAACTTTTTACCTTGCTGTTCGCTGTTCCAAGAACATTTTTCTATAGACAATTACTGTATGACTGCAATTGACCACTTTCATGTCACTTCCATGGAGACTTGGAGCGCCCAGTTGATCATATCATACTTTTGACTTCCAAAATTTCATACCAAACAAAAAGCAAGCCGAGTGAGCATTAGATGGGAAGGCCGAGAAAAGAGAAAAGTTAANCTTTTTCTGCAATTATCCCTAAATATCAATTAAAATTCAAGTAAGAGGAGAAATGATAAGGAATGATACCTCAAAGATTTATTTGAGGTGTCCTTTTGAGGTGTCCTTTTGAAAAACTTTTTACCTTGCTGTTCGCTGTTCCAAGAACATTTTTCTATAGACAATTACTGTATGACTGCAATTGACCACTTTCATGTCACTTCCATGGAGACTTGGAGCGCCCAGTTGATCATATCATACTTTTGACTTCCAAAATTTCATACCAAACAAAAAGCAAGCCGAGTGAGCATTAGATGGGAAGGCCGAGAAAAGAGAAAAGTTAAAACTTGCTGGTTCCCGAGTCTGCTGTACGCAATGCTGAATTTATATGTGAGTTTTGTGTACAAGTTTTTTTTCTTCATTGTCAACCATTAATTTCAGTGAAAAAATAAGGTTTCCGCAATTGTAAGCGCTTTACGACCTATCGTCGAAAAAGGTGAGGGAACAAAACAATCCTTAGCCCAAAGGCTGCGCAGTCTCTGCTTGAGGATAATAACAGAAAAGAGAGAAGTTATAACTGACGAGTTTTTTTGGAAAATTTCTTC
>ML133504.1:188414-218366 GCA_003864495.1 Nemopilema nomurai
TCTGATTAAATACGGAGCAAAATTGTTTCCTAGCCTTTTAATACAAAATAGAAGTCTATTTGACATCGAGTTGCTTGATTTAAGCTTACCACACCATTTAACTCGAAATGAGATCAAAATACTTGTCTGATAATACTTCACTACGCTGCAAAAATTAGTCTTGACACTGGTTGTCGCGTTTAACACTAACAATCAATCAATGTTGTACATGCGATTTATCTTGTACCTAAGACAACGTTTTTCAAGAACAATCCAAAGCAATTCATTTCTTTGAGCCAAAACGTTTACAAAAATTATTTGACTTTGTCTACACTCATCAGGTACTACACATCTTACGTTTGGAGGCTCTGCTAGTCAAGGCTAAAGCCACAACACGGAGACTTGCGTTTTTCTAACGATATGACGTCATTTCAAGGCGACGATGAACCTGCCTTGGATTTCTTTGAGCCACCAAAATAGGACATAAGCCCAAAACCAAACCCACCGAAATCTTCCTGCGCCAAGGCCTTTCCGAACCTGTTCATTCCACTCTCAACGGACCCGACAGTCCCTTTCCCAACAGCCGCCCCTGTAGTGTCCCCTTCATGTAAACTGGACGGCCTCTTTGCATCAGCAGCACTAGACGAGCCTAAGAAAAAGCTGCGCAAAAACCCAGTGGGCTTGCTTACTGTTGTCATAGTTACAGAGGATGACGAGGTTGTCGTGGTAACTGCTGTTGTTCCAGCTGACGAGGTTGAACTTTTAAAATTCAAAGAATAATCCTCGACGCCGTAATTATCAAAACTGGCGAAAGGAGCGAAGCTTGGGGGCGAGCCCGTCGACGCCTTGATCTCGGTTTGCTTCACGAGGTCGGACAGACTGCCGCTGCTGCTGGAGCGCTTGAGCGTCGGAGCAAAGGCAGTCCTTCGCATGTCCATCAGCGAAGCAGGCAGGTCAGCACTCAAGCTGTTCCTTCGAACCCGGCCACCGGTTTCAGCACTGGAGACCGAGTCAAAGGAGTCGAGGGACGAGAGGTCTTGCTTGTTGAGGCTCTTGATGTCGCCACTGCTCCACGACCGCGTCAGGGCTGGCTTCGCGTCCGTTGCCTGGGAGCTGATTGCGCTGATGTTCGAAGACAAAACCGACGACAACAACGGGGCTTGGGCCGAGCTGGCGACACTTCTTTGCAGAATGGAGTTGAGAACTCCCGTCGTTGCACGCATTCCGGCAGGCCCCACCATCAACGAAGGCATCACGTCTGCCCGCGCCGCGTCCGCCCTCTCATCCTTCCGGACTGGTCCGTCCGTCTTTTTGCCACTGTCAGCTGCTTGGTCAGTCCTACCTGCCGAGAGGCCCGCTGCCTTCTCAACCAAAAGCTTCAGCGGCGTCCGCACTGCCTCTAAATCAACTTTACCTTTATCTTTATTTGCAGCTAGTCTCTCTAGCACTTTGTTCAGCTTCGGCATGTCTTGGTAATCCTTCCTTGGCGTTGCTAGGCTGCTCCGCCCTTGCGCGTTTCTTGTCGAGACGCTTTGGAGAATCCTCTGCCCTGTCTTCGCCTCCACATTCGCCTTGGTCATGGCATTGGCCAGAATGTCGATCGCATTGGCTTTGGCCTTGGCGCTGCCATTTTCCTTGGTCAGCATGGACCTCGCCTCGCGCATCGAAGCTAGAACCGACGAGTTCCGCGTTATGATAGAGCGGTCCGGACGGGAGCCCACCGCGGCCATTCCTAGCGCCTTCAGCCCGGCCGCTTCCGGCTTGGACCTTTTCACGGCATCCCCCCTGGCAAACATCGACTCCATGGACTTTGGCTCGATGGGGGTTGACTGCTTCTCCTCTCTCCTTTGCATGGCTGGCGGGGTTGCCTTGGAATTATCTGCTTTCAGGGTCAACCCAAAGTCGTCATCATCGCCGTCATCTTCACTGTCACTTCCGAACTTCTCATCGCCAAAGCCGCGTGGAAGTGTACCACTGGCTACACCCGGCTGACCCGCCATGGACGATCTTTCGGTTTCCCGCAGTTCATTTGGAAGGCCTACTGGTTTCTCTGGAGCCTGACTTGTCAATGCATTGCCCACGTTCAGCCCCGCGACAACATTTTCCGACGCCAAATGCTGCCATTTGTGAAGAGTCAGTGAGCCTGTAGAAAATTGAAACATCATTTTAAGACACAAGGTCACTCTGTGTGCCCCCATCCCACTATTTGTTTACTCGTTACAGAGTTACTTTTGTTTCTTTTCGTTGATGTTAACGGGGCCGACACTAGAACATATCTTGCAAAACAAAATGGAGACCTATCGAAAGCTGATCGACTTCTTTATCACTGTCAGCAATAAGTCTTCCAAAAACAAGATTTCTCTAAAGCTTCACGAACAGAAAACCCTCAGTAAACCTTTACAACAAGCTTGTTTTGTAACAAGAAATCACATTCACCTTCTAATGGCTTTACAATCTGCAACTTTTCCGCCGCCAAGAATCCCTTTCTCCTTCGACTTTCTAAAAATTCATTACAAACAAGTATGAAAATCCTTTTCAACCAAGCAATTGAAAAGAACACCACAGAATTGATTTGCAAATCCGATATGGTTCATATCAGTTACCTCGAATTCTGATGGAAAATTGAAACTGGTTGGACACACCAAATATGATAGTTTGGTATGGCAGATAATGTATTACGTGCATTCTGTTAGAAATAAACGGTGACTTTTGTCTCTTAAAGGAAATTATGTACCTCAAGATTTGACTAAATGTGAATACCTTGGTAGGGCTTTATTTTGAATACAAGGTTTACAACCTTCTACATTTGCCATCGCTCAATGATAATCTCCCTAACTGATCCGCAAGTTTTATTGAGCTCAGGATTGGGCATCGAATGTCATTAAAGGCTCTTCAAACTGCAAATGCAGGCGCAACTTACGCCCTCTGGTGAGCTCAAACCCATAAACTGCCCAGATTTCAACCCATTCGCAACACATCTTATAAACGTCCAAATTTAGAAGTCCTAACAGTGGATTTTCAAGGAGACGTGTAGCAAAGAGAGGAGGACGCGCTCGCTCCACTAACCGTCGAGATCTTGGCTGCCATTTACAGATCGATTCAAGGAACCAACTGAGTGGCTATCAGAATCCACGCTCGTCTGTGACCTCAGCGAAGGCGCAGATGAGCAATTCGAAGCTGTGTAGTTGCTACTCGGCTTCAGGAACCTGTTTGCATTTCGTACCTGCTCCAAGACTCTTGTTGTTTTCTCTCGGCTATGAAAAACAATTTATTATCACGACTTTAAGAAACATATCATGTGAGTACCACGAATGGGATAGCCTTAGCAGTACTGGAACATTCGCGGACATATGAAAATAATGCAGACATAGGTCAGGATGCAAAGTATTTAAAAGGCAGTCAGTTAAAATATAAACTTGTATGCACTTTAAAATATTTGACAAGCATTGCAATGACTGTTTAAGGAACTGTATCTTCTACCCATGTAGGCATTTTCCTTTCAAATGAACGAGTACCGGAGTTTTGCAGATGGGTGGGGCATTCAAGCTTTGATAACGCCAAGAAGTATGAGAACCGGGCGGTTTTTGTTCCTAAGGCCCCATGAAACACTGACGAAGCTCCGTGTCATGGTTTTCAAGACGAGCTACAGCAAAAAAAATGACGTACTTTCTGTCGTGCCAGCTCAGTTCTCGTTTCAACGTTTCCTCGATTTCAAACGCCAATGAATCTTGCTGCAAATCGACAAAAGTACAGGTCAGCTCGTGTTGGCAGTTAGAAAAGCGGTGTGCTTCAAAGTCGCAAATTTATTAGGGATACAAAATACTTTAGCATCAAAGAGCTGGGATAGTGAATTGTGCACAGCCGTGATACCCATTGTTGAGACAAGGAACATGCAAAAGGTGTCGTCGTTCTCCATATAAAAATCTATCGGGTATGGACTAGCTAAGAATCTCAATGGTTTTTATTTCAGCAAAATTTGTGCAGTACATTTGCAATAAAAATGCAATAGAACGAGCTGACTGTGGCCAAACCATCTCTAAGTAGTCTCACCTGAGTGGAGGAGGATGGTGAATGTTCCAAACCCCAAGAGTCACGCTCCTTCAATCTTAAAGAAAAAACCCAAGACTAAAACAGTTTGTCAAAGACTTGACAAGTTAGAAGCTTCAATGCTTTGGTTTTGAGGAAAGCGCCAAGACAAGCACCATTTATTAAATAATTGCTCGTATTAACTAACTATAACGTAAACAAATAAAGTAGCATATATTGCAAATAGAATACACGAATAGTACTCACTCAACCCTGTCTCGAAGCTGTTTCACTTCGTCCTTGAAGGAATTTGAAACTGATATCAAGTTACTATCAACTACATGGCAAAAAGAGATTAGGATTGGGAACTAGTGCATAGCCCTAAAGCCTATTGAACTTGGGAGTTTAATATAAAAAAGTAAATCAGTGTAAAAAAGAAAAAAACCGTTGGAATTTATCGTCTAACTCACCAAGTACATTCTACGACATTATAATGATTAAGGTGAAGGAAGTATCTAAGCCAAGCAAGTTGAACCAAGCATCTAAGTAAAAAAGAACACATGCTGCATGAAGTATAATTGAAGCATCTATGGCAGGACAGTTATGAATACACACCTGGTTCTCTCTTAGCAGCTCAGAGCACTCTTGAAACCTTCGTTGCATGTCGATCAGCTGCAATCGAATCATGATTATCCGCAATCGAATCAATCAACTTAATCAAAATGCATGATTTTTTTTTCGCATTTCAGTTATACATTAAATAAAAGTAAAGATTGTTGTCTATACATTCTGAAAATTAGTGCTACATAGAAGAGCTTCATTCAATCCATAACCCATTTTTGAAAAAACTAGACTTTTGCAGCAAAACTAATACAAAAATTTAAGAAGTAAGATCCCGCATGGCAATGCAATAAAGACATGTTGATTGCAATAAACTGCTCTAACCTGAAATTTTAAGCTTTCTTGGCCTTGCTGGGACTCTTCCAGTTGGTAATGCAAGTCTTCGTTTTCCACTGATAACTAAAGAATCAAACAGTTGAAGGGTTAGCATGTAATTGGGCTGACGAGTAGCCTACAACCATTTTTCAAAAGTGACTCCCGAATTGAAGATCGTTTAAAGTCAGTTAGCATTTTAACGCAAAGTGTGAGCTTTTCTCTAACATAAAATTCAGCTTCAAAAACTAATCAAAGCAACAACGGATACATAGTTTTAGTACCAACAGTACAATGTTCCAAGACTTGAGGTGAATTTAAGACTGCTGGGTAGGCGAAATGCCTTTTGCTTGAAAAAATGTTGCAGGCAGTAAAGTTTGACCGATGCTGGTAAGATAGAATTAGCATCACACGTAGCCAGCTAACAGCGAGAACTGAGTTTGAATCTGTTCTACATCTGACACAGAAGCCTTTCCTTTAAGTGAAGCTGAGTTGATTCTGTGAGCAGTTTAAATTGAAGAAGCGAAGTCACATCTGCCGCTTCTCAGGGTCAGTATGAGTTAAAAAGAGCCTGTACTAAAAATAAAAAGGAAAATACCTGCTTGTGCTTCCTTTGCAACTCCACCACCATTGAGATAAGCTCTGTAATTTCTTCCTGCACAAACAACGTAAATCATGTAAAACACAAACATCAGAAAATCCTAATAAAAATAATCTATAACTGACAGTGAAGCTATTCTGAAGGAGTACAGAAAATGGTGCTATGGAACACAAGTTACTGAACTCAATGATAATTACCTGTTGAGCAACATTGTCTTCGAACTTCAAGGCTATTTCGTCAGTTAGATGTGTTATTTGTTCCTTTGCGAAAGCTAGCAAAAAGAATGCTCCAAAATTAACGGTACCAAGAGCAATATTTGAGTTCAAATTGCTTTTGTGTTGACATTATTTTAATGTGACATCGAATATTTTAAATGTTATGGCCCTTTCTACCGCACGAAGGTGTAAATACGACTTGTTTCCCATTTTATTTCGGATTGAGCGCTTGCTACGTAATAACAAATGTGTTCATGCCGTTATCACAAAAATACGAAAGAGAAGATTTCCTTCAATCTTCCACTTAGTATCACACTTATTGGCTACAGTGCTCTTTTGAATGGGAGACAACAAGATGCATGCTAAACTGCGCCTCAGCACACAGACAGAGACATGAAAATGACGTCATTCTTCGCGTACCCAGATGTTTGACGCAATCAACCACCAGATCTTGCTCCTCCTCTTCTGCCTGCTGCGCCATTTCTTTCAGATTCAGCGCCTTCAGATACGAAGATGCCAAACATTACCTAAGACTGTGAAACGCAAATCTTTTGCTTTTGTAAGGCGACAACTAAAACTCTAACGAATTCTTCTCTCAGTGTCCTTCAAAAAATCGTTGCAATAATCGTTGCACTAATAATTGCACTAAACGGCATAGAAGACGTTTTACGTTGCGGAGCATTAGAAGTCACCTCGTTAAGCAGATCAACGTTCTGCATTTCCAGCTGTTTGCATTTGTCTTCAAGCAGCCAAATTGATTCATCCTTGCAACCAGAATCATTAAAGCTGCAAATGAAGGACAACATATGTTGATGCTTCTTATAATATTTCCAAGAGTGTCTACATGTGACTACCTGTGACTCGTTATAAAGAAGGGGATGACAGCGTAAAGCGTCTGTCTAAGGCGGTCGACACCAAAAGATACAACATAGCAAAAGATACAACAATTAAAGGATAACTCCACAATAGTTCTACAGAATCCTATGTATGAACCTGTTTCGTGAAGCGCTTTCCGGGTTCAATGGATCGTAGTCCAAATTTGAATCTTCTTCTTCACGAAGAATGTTGCGGATTAGGTCATTTTTCAATATCACTTCATGTTGCATCTGTTCTTTCTGAAAAAGTTCAAAGAAAGTAAAAAATAGTGTCTGACTGTCAATCAGTTCAAAGTATGACAGCTATGTATTACATGTCATTTGGATTACGGGATCAGAATGACGTCATGTCCCTAAACGTGTGTCGCAACAAACCGCAGTCTCAACATTTCTTGAAAATTGTGCGACAACAAATGAGGTCAGCATGACCCTGACAAATGTACAATTACTTTCACTCTTCAGTAACGAGGCATCATCGACTTCTAAATCCACACCCATGTCACTTTTGTTTCGATACAATTGAAATTTTGTAGGACGTCACAACAAAATTTGAAAGCCAAAAGATGAGGTTGAGAAAGAGATGCGTTGGCATTGACAAAAACGTGTTGCAAATGACTTGAACGAAAGGCAGTCCCTACCTGCTCTGTAACATTGGACATGTAATCTTCCATTGCTTCGATCTTGAGCAACAATTCTTGTTGCGTTGCAGTAGGGACTAAACAGAAAACAAAAACTCAAACTTTTGATGAAAAGAATAGCTCACCAAGAACACTACCAGGTGCTGTTAAACCTACCCAGCTTGCCTTGACAATGCCCTGAGATAAAACATGTCGCCTATTCAGTAAATTCAGGTAAAGAGTTAGATAAAGCCTGTGTGAAAAATAGATTTAAAACACTGGAACAAAATGGCAATAAGAATGATGGAGTTCTCAAGTTAAAAGAAAATAACATTCAAGCAAAAACACCTACCTGACCAATTCGTGCAGCTAATTCCAAATCTTTTTCTTTCTAGAATAAAACAACGTTTTAAGTGAAACAAAGGAGATTTTTCAAATCAAATTGACAAGTCAAATCAATTTGCACAGAAGTCGAAAATACCTCTTGAAGAAGCTCTGATATGACATCCAGATCATCGTGATGGGTTTTCGTCAAAAAGTTGGCCCTTTCCGCTGTTGAAGCTGGAATTCAAGTTGCAACACAGAATATTAATATCAACATGCATATAAGATTAGCAAAAAAGGCCTAACGAGGCCTATTATTAGCAATACAATGAAAACAAATTGACTTATACGAAGTGAGTAATTCCAAGAAAAGAAATTGTAATCTATTAAGTTAAAAGAAGTAATAAAAAATTAAATGACAATCTGAGATACGTGTACAAAGCGTGTCCTTATACACAAGTACCGGCAAAGTAATACAACGTTGAAGTTGATAAAAACAGTTTAATTCATCAACTTGGTAGTGCATCGAGCGGTACGCTGCGCAACGAAAGGATAGACTTATTCCACAAAAACACATGCAGTCATGCCGAAGCATACCTAAGGCTAGGACCATTTGGATAACCTGCTCTACTTCATGCTCATTCATATTGTCAACCATCAAAGAGAAGACGTCATTGCTGAAGCCCAGTTCCGAAAGCAAATCCTCGCAAGAGTCCCATTTTGCCATACTTGGGTAGTTCATTGCAGTTTTCCACGCGTCACCTCACGAAAGCGGTCGACATGGCTTGGTATTTGGAAACGGTCTGCCTAGCAGCCATTTTTCATTGCCATGTAAATCCTTAGACAAGGCCTACTAGAAGCCGAGCAGTCTCATTGCAGACTGTACGATTGTGGCTCAGAAACTATTGTTATGAAATTAACATGAGAATATGTCCATTAAATATTTAAAGGTTAGCACAGTGAGCGATTAACTCACAAGGACACAGACAAATGCTGTTGAGCGTGGAAACAGGCATAACGTGACAAAGATATACATATCATTCATCCATATCATTCCAGCAAATTCGATAGGAAAATACAAGGGCCGAATGGGGAACTAGCTCGAACTCATCACATCGTTCTAAATTGTTTACGGTGGGTTCCTTGAGCCGATGCAGCAGCTGAAGATAAATCAATGAAATTTCATCAACTCGTAAGAGGCAGCTTCCAGAAGGTTCGAGGGCTTCTCATACAGCTGCCATGTTATCTTCTATTTGCATCCACGATTACGTGTACAAAACATTTGTAGCGCGAAAGGTGTATACCTGGTTTGTAAATTAAGGCAGGGAATGAAGGAAGACTGTACATTTGAAAGCAACAAACGAGAACTCATTTAGCGGCGTCCAGAAAATAATTGTCTAATGATTCCGCGAGGCTTCAAATGAACGGCAGATAAACTCTGTCATAAAAAGCGGTTGATAAAGATAGCGATGTGTGTGGTTTAGGACACCAGAGTGTTTAATGAAGCGGGGAGCTGGTAACTGAAATACCAACAACTACGAATACACTGTGGGGATGGGATGGCTGGCTGGGGGTTAGCCGTCTGGGGGGATGGCTATCCAGTGGCAGATCTGGCTTTGGGCGTTAGTTGTAGGATTGCAGTGGAAAAGAATTTCCCAACTAAGTTCTAAATTTCTTCGCAGAAGTTATTTTCATTTGGATAAGACGTTACACTAAGTCGTAACAAAAATGAGCAGTCCATTTTGTTCTTTTTATCCTGCGTTCCATCCGCATTTGGGTGAAAATAATAAAAGGTGCCCCTCATTCTACTGAATGCAAACACTCTAAAGGATGTATCTAAATTCTTTGGAACTGCATCGAAATGGGCTCACTTACCCCCTGTTTTCCGTGAAACCAATTCTGCTGAAATTCATTCTGATAAGACTGTAGAAAGACATTGCCGAATGTGCTATTCCTACTTATCAAAGGTTTTCCTCGTTAAATTGGCTTGAAGTAAAGCATAGAAGTAACCTTGAAGTAAAGCATAGATCAGCATTTGCTAATAAAACAAGGTTTAGCAACTGTTTAGGTGGATAACTAGTCCCCATATTGATATGAATGGATCTCTGATACGGCATCTGACTTTCGTATAAGAAATCACTAGGGAAGAAATAAGACTGAGAACAGCATTGATGTTGTCAATTGCTATACAGTACAAGAGTGGTAATACATTCTCATTGCCAGAGCTTTTGGTTCTTGCTGATATTCCCAGCTATAGCCCAATTTTGTCTATATGTTGCTTTGTTGTTGTTGTTGCTCCTGTTTCTACTCCCCCTTGGCACCAGCCAGTAGCAGGGCAGTTGCATTAGGTACTTTCATTGAATGTGGGCTTTACATCAAACATAAAAACCAAATGCTTGGTAGGACAAAGTATAACTAGCCCTAAATAACCCTGCTTGGTCATATCTCCTAAAACCTTAAAGCTGCTACATTTCTTCTCTTCAAAATAGAAGGAAAACAAGTCACGCTCATAATAGAAGTCTCCTTTTAACCAACACCTACACCCTAGTTTGGAAATACAAAGATGCACTGCCATGCCTTTGATACAGAACGGGTCAACCATATAACATCTTATGTACAAAGACTTTTTACACATGGAAAATCCTCATAAACCATTAGATGAAGAGCTATAACCATTGCTTTCTGGCCACAATCTATCAAAGCCAGGTTGTTCAATTTGAATGTCAAAAGTTTAGCCAGCCTGGCAATTGGCAAGAATGCTTCTATTTTCTTTTGTCAAATCTTTCATGTATTAAAAAAGTATCATTTTGTAGTGTGTTTTAGATCAATGTTAAAAGCCAGAGGGTAATCATGATATTTTGCTCCTCTGGGTATTGTCTTTGTAATGTTGTATAGTTATTTCCTTAGTTATAAATTCATCAATGTAAACTTTTGCATTAGATAAAAGAAGCGTGTTTTTGCAATCCTTATCCACAAAAATTTGCATGAGATACAGGTATCTGAAAATAGGATTCTGGCAGAAACTAGAAACACAAAAATGAAGCTTACTGAAATATCGAAGAGTTGCCATTGCTTGCTCTGCAGTGATGTCAAACTCAACAGATTCCCCAATATCTTGGAATATCCATTCATTGGAATCTGGTTCCACACCACTTTCAACATCAGCATTGTCATTGTTTATGTCTGTTGAGAAGCCAGACTGATTTGAACTAAACTGTAATTCTACTTTTTCATCATCTACTCCATAGTTGTTTATTCCATTTTTGTAATCGAATTCCACTGAGCAACCAGCAGAGAAACCACCAACTGGTGGCTCCTCAAAGTACATTGACATGATCTAGCCAAGGTATCATGTACTTTTGACACTTGTCCAATGGAAACTGTCCATGATGATGCCAGTTAGCAACAAAAGTCCTGAAATAAAATCTTTCAAATTGAAACAAACTGAAACATCTAAAATAGTTCATGTTGCATGTGTACACTTATATTTGTGTGATTGATCATTGTGCATTAGAGAAAATTGTGACAAAAAGTCAGGAAAAGGTATGGAGCCCTAATTTTAAGATTTAAACTGAAGGCTGAAATACACAATCAGTTTAAACTGTCAGTTTTCACTGTTGGCATTGACAGAACTGACAGAATTTTTTATCAGTGTTTGGGAGGAAGGACAAACAGTGGTGGACACATCACAATTTTTTTGGGGGGAGACGAAAATTATTCGTGACATGCCCTTCAGTTTAGTGGAAAACAGGGCAACAACTGTAGATGAATTGCATTGTCTTTTAGGTATTGTATTTGTTTTGTTGCGTATTACAAATTACAAATTAATAATTGAGCAACAAAATCTGAGAATTGTAAAAATGGTCGAATTCTAGGTGTTGGTTAATTTTATTGTATGGTAGACATGTCAAACTGTTAGGATTATTCCTCAGAAAATACTGATTTCCTTTGGAAAATCATACTTTTTTATCAGTGTATCCAGAGGTATAGAATATTAGGGGTGAAATATTAGTTTTTTAAAAATTTACAGTTCACAGAACTCTTGTCTTCTATCATTTGTATTCTCATCTTTGCAAGTTTCCTCAAAGGATCCGATAGTCAGGCTGCTGCAGTGTTTTTTCCTTCACGTATCGGTTAGTCATGAATGCCCTGTTTGACTGAAATCCTCTAACAATAGATTGGTATGCCATGTATTGCTGAGAGCATTCAATTTCCAATGTTATAGTAGTTCTAAAAACAGTGTGATTTAAGTATTTTTTACACTTTGCATTTAAAGCTGACATTAAGGCTGAATTACTATGCATTTAAATGATTCGATTAAATGAACAATCCATTTAAACAAGAAAATGTCTCATGGTATTGTCGACGAACAAAGACATTATGAAATGTCTAGATTTGGATAAAGTGTTAGACCAATGGGTTAATAAAAAGGAAAGAGTAGTGCCCTTCAATTAAACTTGAAAATACTCTTGTAAATAGTAAACTTGAAAATACTCTTGAAACTAAATTTGTTGGTACTTTAAGAGCGTAGATAATAATATAAATAGACTTCTGAAAATTGGTGGTATTATTGTGTAGTTCTCCTAGCACTTCTATTGCGTTATAACCTATTTACAATGTAAACCGGAAGAAACAAGGCCAGTTGTAGCAGGTCTGCTTGCCAGATCCTTGAAGGGGTACTTGTGATGACCTTAGCATTTAAGAGGCAATATATATATCTGTTTAAGAGGCAATTGTGCAAAAACGTTTCAAAGTTCCTTTTATTTTAAATATTGGGGGGTGGCTGCCCCCCTTGCCCCCCCCCCCCCAAGTGTCCGCCACTGAGGACAAAGTTTGTGGGATGTTACCTCCTGGTCCTACAAAGATGGCAATGCAAAAAGAAATTGATAGAAATCCTATTTTTCTGGCTAGTTTCATTTCAAGCGGAATTCTCAAGACCCTATCCTGCTTTTTGATCAAAATGTTGGTCAAAATTACTTCCAACACTTCGTCAAATGTTTCTGAGCTCATTCGCAAATAATTTCTACACTCTTCCTCCTCTATAAGGAAAAGCTTGTTTAAAAGACTATCATAGGCACCAAATTTGGCATGCATGTCTTTGGATCCATGGTTAAACCCACAAAGATCTTTCCTTCTGTTTTGAATCCTTCTTTTTATATTTAAAAACAACAGCTATAATTAATGCCACAGCAGCACATTTTGTGTTGCTGTCCATTGTGAAAATGAAGGGAAATAATACTAGGTAATCAGTTTTGACTGATCATGTAAACAGGTAGATTGATCAGTCAAAGCTGACAAAAAATAATCTGCTAATTTTAAACTGATCAGTGAAAACTGGTTTTGTATATCAGCCTTAACGATTTCAATTAAAAGTCCATAAATTAACATAACAGACTAAACAGGTTAACAGAAAATAAATAAATTCTGGCATTTCATGGTCCAGAGAAATATTTTGATGAATCCTGTGATGAAAATATATACATTGATGCAAAGCAGCCTGTATATTCATTCTTATAAAATCTGAGATGTTAGCATTGAGAAAGCAATTAGCATTTCGTAATCTAATCCAAGTGTTAAAGATTTCTGTGCAGCTCTGTCAGATTGGCATGAAGCACTTTGTCAGATAGCAAACAGCGGTCTTTTTTTACAACAATTTATGTATACATGCATGCATATATAACTACATATCCATCAATCTGTTAAACTACTTTGTTGGTCTGGGAGCATGAACTGGGTTGTGTCTTTGCTGCACTGATAAGCCAACAAAGAGTTAAAACAGTATTGTTTACATATGCATGTACACACCAAAAAACAACTCAGAGTTCATGTTTACCTTCACATGCCTTTGGAAACTGGCGAAACTTGTAGGGGCCTAACTCAAAAACTCTGGTTTCCAATATAACCCTTATTGAATTTCATACTATGGTAGAAGGCGATATTACGAAATGGTGGTTTCGTCGAACGCACTACACCCGTGAAATCAAATACTTTACTATCCAAATTGTCAATTTACAATCATTTTATGATGGCAGCATCAAAATAGGCTCTTTAAGATGAATATAGAATATTTCATGCGAGTTAGAGACCTTACTTGTCTCGGAAAATTATCGTCAGGGGACAAATGATTAGCTTAGGCTACCAGCCCGGGCTTTGCTTCAACTGGCCTAGGCGTAATTCAAAAACACTGGTGAATGTGTTGCAGCCTATATCAATAAATCAAAGCACGCCCTGGCCTCTCTTTTACAACTAAATAGTCATCTAAACAACAAATATGGCTTCAAGAAAAACAGTACAGCATACCGATTACAACAGGTTCATCAACCTCCCAGAAGTGACGAAGACATTTTCTCAAACAGCTTGGCATAGCTGCCTCGCAGCGACAAATATAACGCTAGTCGTGATGATCTCTTTACCTTCGCCCGAATGACCTCGGGGGGCTAATAGTCTTTGAGAGATAGTGCTCTCGTATAATAAACTTGTCACTCACGTCAGCCTGATTTTAGGAAAGTTTCTGATAGGTGGATCCCAAGTGTATAACATACTTCCTCGTGGCGAACTATTTGTGATTAGGTCATTTTTCAGAAGAATATAAATTTGGTGAACATCCATCATCTTAAATCACAGTTTATGTTGTGCAGCAGTGTATTTACAGTACACTCATTTTCACTCATTTTTTCAAAATTAATAGCAAACCTGTCTTAGGCAACCTGCTTTCAGAAAAATAGTAAAATTTTCTATTTATGTGTGTATGTATTGGTGTATATGTGTGTAAAGATATTTAACATGAATAATTGAAGCCATAACATAAGAAATCTTCAGCCTCTTTCCTTGATAAATTCCCTTTTTAATAAGAAACAAAACAAGCTGTTTTGAGAAAACTGGTTTCTATTTTGCGGGTTCCTACTGTATCACAAACGGAATGCGAACGAGGATGGCACCGTCCTTAAGGCTGAATCTACTTATACTTCTTAACTAGTATATCAAATTGCTTCTCATCAGCATCATGTTGCCGACTGGGACTCCAATACGTGAATAAGCTTTGCTTCTGCCTTCAAGTTCATACTTTAATTTATAGTCAGGCATTTAAGGGTAAAAAAGGATGCAAACGAGTAAGACGTGAAAATTTCATCATAAAGTAAATATAAATGTACTTTGCAATTATTACAGAAAACGGCACGAAAAATAACTTAAAGGTTTGATATAAAAATGAGTGCAAAGAGAGCCCAACAGTAAAGTAATAACATCAAATACAAACGAATTAATAATCTATCATTAATAATTATCCGTAATAATTTATCATTTGGAGGTTATTAGCTTTAGAACTATGGTTTGCGTTGAAAGTTCGTCATTTTAACACTACGACATTATTAAGCTTTTGGCAATCGACACCGAAGATTGAAAACTTGCAGCACCGAAATGTGGATAAAAAATGGAAATAATACATTTCGGACCCTTTCGCGAAATACCCAAATACCGTGCTGCGAAGCAGAAACATTTTGAAAGCGGACTGGTTGTTGAAAACTTTTCAAAATGCTTTTTGGATAGCATTGCTAATGCATTTTAGGTAAACATCGAAAAATATTCTTATAGGTGAGGCACGGAAAAACTAGCATTGAGATTACAACCTTCTTAAAGCGTGTAATATTCAAAAGAAAGCTTTCAAATATCATCATCCCAGGTGAGGATTGCGATTGAAAGTTACGATGTCATGAAATGCTGTGAAAAATTTCAAAATTACTATTCTGAAAATTAGCTTGATAAGTTAATTTCTTGGATGTATAATTCATATGTACGATCTACAAAGTCAAGCTCGAAATCTATTGTCATGCTTGCGATCTTTTCCACTTTCGTCAGCTCGATCACGGTTCTTTCCACGCAGATCCAGGGTAGTTATCTTGTCTATATTTCTGCAAAACAAAATAACTAAACATTCTAACAGTGATAAAGAATAACAGTGATAAAGAATAACAGTGAAAAAATAACACAGTCACTATTCACAATTGAACTTTTTCGTTACGAAACAACTGAGATCATAAATGGGAGTTCCTTCCTTCAAAGGGTAGTTCCTTTCTGGCTGATGCCAAGTTACACAACATGCCGTCTTTTGCTAAGGGCTGATTGGAGGCAAAACTGATAAAATCCAATCAACAATCTGACGATTTTTGCAATTTTAGTCACTGTTCCAACAGTATTTTAGTCATAGTCACTGTTCCAACAGTATTCCCTTTCTACCTTCCTCCACTTCCATAACAGCTTCAGTTTTTCTAAAATCTTTATCCTCATTCAGAAAGTTTAACCTTAATTTGCATTTTCTTCTTCCTGATTTAAGGTCGCGTAACGCGGTAACTTGAAAGGCAATCGAGCAACGCTTCACTCACTCGTCTAGGTACTTGACTTTGAAGTTGCTTCTGTGTTTGGTTGCCAGTTTCAACCACTCGGCGCTCAAACTGTGTTTCCATGAATGCACTTCCACGTTCCATCCGTGGTCGATTGCGGCCGAAGCGCATTCTGGGAAGCTGGTGCCACCACTACTTTTTCCTTTGCTGCCATCTCCAGATGCTAAAACCAGCGTCTGGGGAGGCATTTCAGTAATGGCCTAAAATAAACCAAAATACATTCAAGAGAGGTCAGTGAATAGATCTTTCTAGCAACAAGCAAAGGAATTTTCCGCGGATAATCAGAGGAAAGTCACTCCTTGATGAACAGGTCAAACAAACTTGATTCGTAGAAGGACATGAAAGTTTCTCTTATAAAAAAGCCCGGTATCATTAATACCCAATTAGCAGCATGAAGCTCACCAAAAGCTACAAGAAATGACTTTGTGAGGCATACTTTGAAGGTTTGATTGCTTAAAACCTCGCTGATTGGGCTATGCGTCTCTGCTACAGAACAGACATATAGTCACATCCCAGTCAGACCCCGTATAATGTTCCATTTGCAAACTTTGCAACCGATGTTCCATTTCCATGCCAATAATGGAAATCCGATGCTTCTGACAAACCGTTTAGCACTCATGGCTTACCGTTCCTTTACAATTTGTCTCCATTTGCACTTGAAAGAGCTTCCAAATGGCCTACTAACCCTTGAAGACCATTCGAGTATGGCTTATCAAAATGGAGGTACCTTGTAAATACACAAGTGCAGCTGTTCGTCGACCCTTTGCTCGTCCTTCCCTCTTCGTTCTTCAAGATCAACCTTGTAGCCTAAACGCCTGCAACAAGTTTAAAATCGAGATAAGCCTCATGGGCGCAAGAATATTGATGGTAATGGAAATTATAGCAGTGAAAATAACTATGCGTTTTCAATTCAACTTAAACTATCATTACTAGTTTAGTACGATAGAAACGCGGAGCTGTGCAGCAATACGATTTCCACACAGAACGGGGCCTGTCACACTTAAAGATCTTCTACATAAGGTGTAAGTCCCTAGTAGATAAACTTCATGAGAGTAAACTATTTTCAAAACCTTCAAAACTACCTCCAATTGACAAACCAGGATTGTTGCAAAACGTTGAACAAAGAATTCATTTAGACCTTTGAAGAATTTCATTATATCTCGAGTTTATGTTAAATCAAGATAAGAAAATTGTTATTCAAGTTTGGTTGAATTATTGCTAATGAATGAGGTCTATTTGCCATAGCACTTTTTAGATAGCCTACAATCTTTGCCAAAACTAGTTAGAGCACCGTGAGAATTTTGTGATTCTTCGACCCCAATTCTATTCCGTGTCTACTTGGTGGTTGCAGCCCCCTTGGCCCTTAAACAATGTTGTATTGTTCGGTGAAAGCCATGGGTATATGAGAATTCATCACTTATGTTCGCAAGATTAATCACTTTTGCGCTACACAACATTGTTTGGGGGCGAGGGGATTCGCAACTTGTGGAGAATGTAAACTAGAGCTAGTGTTCCAAGAGCTAGTGTTCCAAGAGCTAGTGTTCCAAGAGCTAGTGTTCCAAGTCAAAGAGCAACAGCCTACCTGTACACATCCCAGACATGTTCATTAGCTGGGGGCGAAGATCCACACGCAAACCGCCTCGATACCTTTCTCCCGTTTTCTAGAACTTGGGCTAATGCCTGCAAACGGACTTTAACGTGTCTGGGTCGAAGCTTTGGATTCCGGGCACATGCGGCTTCACGGGCACCAATAAACACGTTGCTGTTATCAATAACAATCAACGTCTCATCTTTTGGGCTGGTAAGTTGAGGCAGGGCTTCTAGCGACAGTATTTCCTGGAGCTGTTCTACTCCCTTGCGCGTGGCATCACCTTCGGAGATCGAGCGCACTCTGTCTTTTGTAGGTGGCTTGGCAAGGTTGTTGCCAAGACTCGAAGCCCTTGCTCGGGTCAAGTCGAAGGAAAACGGTCCCGATCCATCTTCTTTTAGTCTCACTACTTCTGGACTTATCTGGAAAAATTGTCTTTTGTTAGAGCATGAAATCCAAGTTGAGCCAAGAAAAGCGACTTCGCAACAAATAGAATAAACAAAAACGTTAGAGGAAGTACCTTCTGGGTTTGACACTTGAGTGGGTGCTTCTGTGACGCATTTTGACTGTATAAATGCTCCTTTCCATTGCAAGAAGAATTGTCCGCCGGCATTTCCAAGCACGCGTCTTTTGGAATAAAAGAGACTAGCTGTGTCTCAGCTGTCTCTAAGTTATAGATGAAGTCAAGTAGAGTCTTGTTTGCTGCATGTGAAATCTGGAAACCAGCATCAAATGGCACAGATGAATACTGCCACATGTAGTACCGTAGGAACCTGTGCAGAAAAACATTAAAATGAAACATGATCAGCACGGACGAAACAATTTGGTGGGAAATGGTTTCACGACGTGCAGTGGCAGAGATCTTGGCTAAACAAATATTTTCACTTCAAGGGATTGTTTTGCCAGCAGAAAGACAATTCCTCCCTGCGCAAAAATTTGAATTTGAACGACTGTAAATTTCGAAAGATTGATCTGCTATTAAAACCTCTGCTAAATGTGACTTCACCGATAATTTTTCGTTAGGTTGTGACCACTCGGAGGTCGTGCTATAAGAATATAGGAAGTCGTGATAGCTTCTCTGGCATATGTGTAGTGTAAAAAATGATTATTGTGGAAAATGTCAGAAACTAGAAGAGATCGATGGCGACCCTCTTGAGCTGAAAATCCACTCAAACTTAACGTATATGAAAGTAAGTGGACCTAGCTGTTCTGAGGATGGGCTATTTCATCTGGATACAGGTCAAATACAACAGCTAGCATCTATAAAGATCCTAGCCAGGAATCAAACTTTATTTTGGAGCGATATTCGAAATGCAAAAAACTGTCAGGGCCAAACACATCGGGGATGACGTCCTATATCAACAAGCACCATAACAAACCACGGGTGGTGGAAACAATCCAACTGCCTTGGAAATGCGTGCTAGCTAACAAAATGGACATCAACGAATTAAAACACAAAGGCAAACCGGTTTCTGACAGGTGCGGAATATTTGCAAAACAAGGAACATATGGGCGGCAGATGAAGGCAGAAGGGTTTGAAAGTAAAATTTAAATGTCTAAGAGACGCATTACAGTCTGCTACGCTTTATTACAATGGCGAAATGTTAAGGCAGATCATGGATAGAATCAAAAGAAAAGAGTTTTAGGGCTTTCATTTTATTTCGAAGCTCTTTGGTGACACACCTTTGAATACAGCTAATGGCCAGGGGGAATCTCCTAGTAAGGCTGAAGCCTGTTTCGCTGTCACGTAGGCCACAATAATGAATCTTTCGTGCAAAATACTTGGCAAATTTCTAAAATTTAGGCTTCACTCACATAACTGGGACTTCACTACTTGAAATTAGCTGAATTTTTATAAAGGTAGCCAGATCCAAACAGTGTTAAAAAGCATGTCTAGACATGTCTCATTAGATTTCAGTAAATCGTCAAAATCATCTAGCGGAAAATGAAATGGTGTGGAGATTTCAAAACGGCTTGACAAAAGCTTCCTTTACCTCCAAAAGTAAACAACAAAAATAACCAATGTTGTAAGCAGGATAAGAATAGCAATGGGTGGCACGACTAGCAAGAAGACTCTTCTTTTGCCAAAGAAAGGCTTTCTCTCCATTTGTCCTGTTTTGCTGACAGCTACAAGACAAAAAATATGAAGAAATATGTTTAACAGAATTGCTTGAATAAGTAATAATCAATACATCCTTTATTCAGCTAAAACAAACCAGTTAATACATATAATCAATAAACTGGTTGAATAAATTTAAATTCAAAATCAATAAATTTAAGCTTTGGGAAAGAAGGTTCAGTGGCTGAAGGCAAAAGCATCTAAAGCAAGGTAACACCATCGATGTAGAAAAACATTCAACATTTATGTACTTGAAACATAATCTTTTGTAACAATTGAACTATGCTAGGCTGGTAAATGACTAGAGCAGTTAATTAGAATTCTTGAGAAACTGATCTGGTTTCTCTGTCAATGATCAGCTTTCAATCAGTTCTCATATTTCAAGACCTGCTATGCATTAGATAATAGCCATGGAAGTCTCCAACTTGCAATACATTGCTTAGCATCACACACAAACTCAAATAGAAAACCCCTCTAAAATTACAACTCACAGTAGGCAATCATAGTCTCTAGCTCATCCAGTCTGTGAAAACTTTGAAAAATTGAGAAATAAACCCCTTCCTCATTTTAAAAAGCCTCAATGCATCTTCGCTAACCCTTTCCCCATTGAGAAAAAAGGAAGTTTGAATACTTGATAACAATTTTTCATCATGTCTTTCACATACTATCTTAAAGGGCTAGAAATTTATCCTTTGGAAACCATTTCAGAAAAAGATATACAAATAAATAATACTTTAAATATGGTAATGAACTCTGCACAAAATGATAGCTGTTGTAGTCTTGATAAAAAGTAAAGACTTATATGTGTATAGAGGCTTGGCAAAAATAACATATTATGTAGAATTTAACAAAAACTCTAGTAGAATTTCAAACTTCAAGGCCTTACTAATTGTTCGCCTCTTTAAACTATTTAAGTAAATTTAAACTGAAAATCAAATATACAAAAAATGAACAGAAGAGGCTTTAATACCAAAAGCCTATCTTTCAATGTTAATGTGAAAAACTAGTGATATAGAAACTCGTTAAATAGCAGTCTGTCCTTAGAGGATGGCCAAAGCCTCTATCATAAAATACTCTCCAGGTAATATTTTACTGGCATAAGTAGGAAACATCAAATTTTAATAGCTCTCATTTTAATAATTAAGATCCCTAAAAGTTAAAGTATTATTTGATATCAGTTAAAACTTAAAAAAGGAATGTTTGTTTGAAAATACGCTTCAATAGCCAACTCGGAAGTAATGATGCACTTTGATTGTCTGAATAGGAGAACCATTTCTACCCTTTTCACCCTTGCGTTATCAAGTAGGTAAATCCTTCTCAGCTAACAGATGAACCTCTGGTGACCACAGCACACTGGGAATTGAATAAAGGTAGGAAAAGGTACTTGAAGAATATCTGACATATAGATACAAAAATTTCATTGCATAAATATAAGATGGCTGGAAAAACATACCTTTATAAGATGTCTTACAGGGCCTTGTTAAGGAGAATTCAGAACATCCAAATTGACTACAGGCTCTGACTTTGAATTTGTATTCTGTAGCAGGCTTGAGACGCTTTGCAACATATGATAAATCATATCCAACATATTCTAAATCTCCACTGTATAACTCATATTGCACTGCTTGTTTGTTTGACACAAGAACTGGCAACCATGTCACTTGGAGTTCTGATTCCCCATTAACTTTAACATGTGGAGCAAAAGGCCTATGTGGTACTTGTGGTAGATCCAGTCCATCTGGGAAGAAGATACAAGATCAGAGTTTTCCAATACACCACTGCCTTTAACTATTAATTAGTGAGCTTTGTTCTAACTAATATGTATAATTTCTTAAGTGTGATTACAGTGTACAAATGACTACTAATTATTTTTAAATTTCTTGGCTTTAAATTTATTAATCAATGTTAATAACACAACTAGATGTGAATCCAATTTAGAAAAGTTTATTCATAAACAGAACAACATGTATTGCATGAGCTCTTTTATCATCATTTCATAGATTTTCCTGTGTGTAATAATTTCAGAGTGAAATATAAGGGAGCACCAACAGAATAGTAACAACATTAAAAATTACTTTCTTTACATTTCCAGGTTCCAATGATGACAAAATAAATATTTCAAAATGAAACCATAAGGTATCTTGAGCTGTTAACTGAATTACTCAAAAACTTAGACCTGTCTCTTTACATGTTCATTCATGGTTTTTGGTGCAATTAATATTCAATTGACTCTAGTCTCCAAAATTGAAACAATGAATGCAATTGAGAAACCAGCTGGTAGCTCCTCATTTACATCCAATTCAAGCCTCAATTCATTGATCTAAAATGGAGCAGGTCACACACCAAGGAAACAAAAATGGGGTGAGTTTTATTATGAACCTAAGCTTTTTCCCAAATTTTTGTTTCTTTTTAAACATTACCATATATACATATATTTATATCAAGTATGTAGAAAACTGTTCACAGAGCCTGATTGTAGATCTGTTATCTTCAATGCACATTTTACCAAGACAGTGAATTATTTACCAGCATCTCCATTGTTAGGCTTTTGGTTAGCTTAATTCAAAGGGGAAAACATCTAACTACAAAACAAATTCGATAAGCTTTAGAATAACGAAACCAATCATCAAAGAAATTTTTCTTAAAGTAATAACTAAAAATTGTAGTGAATGTACGATAACTGAGCTACAAGCCTCTGGTTTAATAGTACGATATGCTGGCGCCGAAATTTACGAACTCATTTAGCCGCACTTCTACGACCTTTCCACCCACCGACCTTTTCGAAAATAGTTTGCTGACACTGTAGAATTAGAAGCCTAGAATAAACCATTATTCAACGAGCGTTACAAAAAAACTAGATGGTGGTTGATAGGGATAAATTGTCCTAACGACTGCATTTACTATATCAACAAACTATGGAATAAATGAAGCTACGTTACTGCTTTAAAAGCTTCTCAATAATACTGTTTCAAACATAATGAGATACAAATAAGGCACCAACTCGCACGAACCTAACATAAAGAGAGGGACATTCAATTTGGCCTACCTTGAGTCAACAGACGTCTCACCACTTTTTCCCGCCCCACTTTCAGATCAACTGCATTCAGAATTGCAGCACACCAAAGCCAAGTAAATACAGCAGTCCTTCGATAGAACTTTTTCTGGAACTTCTGTGAACCATCTCGATCCAAATTCATGGCTGGTTCACTTCCATCAGTCTCTTACACTTCCCTTCACAACAACACGGGTCCCATATGTGTAACAACTACAACTACAACCGTGCTTTCACAGACAAGCGTTCGAGCTCATCTCAAAGGTCACCCGTGAGCAATTTCCGTCAAGTGAGTCCAAATTCCACATTCTACCTCATTGTCACAGCAGGTTGGGTTTGCACAGGCTTTTGAGCTCATTTCTGTATGAGGAACTCTAATTGTCAAAGTGCATTCACCGCCCCCACTCCCCCTCCCCAATGATTGTCAAGGTGTAATGTGTTTCCTTTATGACGGTATACCACAAAATAGAGATTGGTACACCGTTCCGAAGGCACTGGGAATTGAAAGTTCAACATTTTTGATGTTGTCCTCAAAGCCTTGCCTTCTTGCATTCTTGCCTTCTTGCCACAAGTCCTAGTGAAGTTAGTGAAGCAGAGGGCTAGGAATTTGCACAACCGCTTCGCTAAGCAAAACGACAAGAGGAGACGCCGCTTTTGTCATTCGTGATTGAAGGCAAAAAATCAAGCATTTTTCACAATTTTGTTCACTTAGGACACTTTGCTTTGCGGGTGCTGCAAAATAAAGCATTTTCTCTTTCTGAAAATTATTTAAAGCGTTGAGGGCTAAAACCATAGACTTTTGGGACTCGAGCCGACCAATCAAGTTCTCATCTTCTCGCTAACAGAATGAATTCCATTAGAACTGATGTGGGAAGCAGAAGCTTTAAGTTTTGCTTCCGTTTAGCTGATTTTTCAAATGATTTTCAAAATGATTTAGATTTCGAGTGAGATTTGGGATTTTCGCAAGATATCTAAGAACTTCACGTTTCTTACTTGACGTTTGCACAAAGGTTATTGTAGCCACTTTTTGCGGGCTTTTTGTTACGAGTTTTCATCCTTTCATAATGTTTTTCTCTTGAAATCGAATTCCGAAGCATTCAATCATCTCAAATCAATCAAATTTCCATTTGACTTGAGCCCTAGGGTAACCCGCCCAACTGGGCTATGTGACATTGCCCCCATCTTTTCAGCAGTATTTTCAAAACTATACTGGACAGGAGCGGGCAGTTTAAAGAGAATTCGGGCAATTCTCATTTGAACCTGAACAATTCATACCCAAAGCTACGTATGGGCGTAAACACTAACCGGCAACCAAAAATTTTCTACGAAAAGTGGGGGGGGGGGAAGAAGGGGCCGATAAAAATTCTGGGGAGGGCAAATTATTTCTGTGTGTTTTTCTTTCGTTTACTTTCTGCTTACTTGCATGCAAATCTTACATACTGTTTACCGCCTTGAGAAATTACCATATGAATTTATTCACAAGATTATTTTGACCATCACTTCAAAATTAAATTTGTTGGAAAATTGTTTCGAACGGTTGATTTATTACGAGTACGTTTTCACAAATAAGATGGAGGCATTTTATCTTTGGGCGTGGCCAAAAGAGCATAGTACTCGTATATTCATTTCTAAGCCTGACCATCCAACCAACCCAGGCCCCGCCACTGAGAATCCATATTGTTACTAATGATGGATTGCAACATTTTCATCTTCTTTCTTACCTTCCTTTGTTAATTTTAACATTTGGCGCTTTTTAAGTTTGATTAATACCACATATCAAAGTCGGTTTATTTAACTTTTATCATGCAAACTCATCGAAAGCTTCAAGGCCTTCAATCTGCAATGCCCTTGGGCATGTAATTTGAATTCTTGATTGAACACTTAGAAACTTACTACAATTGTGGCATGGCTTGCTTTCTATGTTACTCTGTGTTCATAAGAGCCAAAATGTGAATCCCAACTTTACTATTCCAAATTTGTTATGAAAAGCAGGACTGAATTCTTCCAGCTATGTCTTTATATCATTGCTCCTTCTTTTTCATTATACCCTCATAAAGTAGCATATCCTAATATAATTTCGGTTTGAAAATGTGCATACACAAATTTTAGTTTGATTTCGATAGGACCTTACTTTCTGGACCAAGTCGAAGAAAATGTAAACGAGTTCTGTTCCATTTGCGGGCAAACACAACACTCCTTCCACATTGAGAAAAAGCTTCTGTCGATAAGACATTAAAAATGCTTTGCAGTCCGTAAAAACTTGTCGGGGAGTTGATCCCCTTGTCACTCTTTTAATCCACCTTCTCACTAATGGATTCACAGAAACTTCATACCTTGGACTGATCTACGGATAAAGATCATTAGAAAATGAATCGATTAAAAGAAGAACAGAGATTCTTATCGCTGGCACATTCTTGTATATGGTACCGGGGCTCTTGTAATTGGGGTAAAACCTCGTTACTCTTGCACTTGGAGTAGTGATGTGGGACACGTGTAAAAAGAAAGAACGTACCAGCCTATTTGAGATATGAACCTAACTAATAACTAGGACAGACATTTATATAGCAGGACCACTATACAAAAAGTCCTTTTTAGATCAGCCAGGAAGAAAACATGCCAAGATGGCTTCAAAGCTTTCTGGTTTAGGGGAATCAATGGATATTCTATACGCTTCACCAGCAAACTCTTTAACTGTTTCCTGTTCATGGTCATAGTAACTCACCATTATGTCGCGAAGTTTTTGCTAGAAGATTGATCGTCAAATGGAAAAATCCCCAGTTTATCCATTTATTTTTCAACGCAAAGAAAAGGAGACTATTAATCGTTAAGACAGAGACTTTTTTCTACTTTGCAATACAGTTAGCAACTTTTTTATGAATGAAGCCAGTTTTGCCATTGTAGAATTACTCAAACCATTCAGGTGTATTCTTTCTATACCAACCACTATTCGGTGACCTAGACTCACAGTTGGTAACGAAATATCTCCCATTCAACTCTACTAACTTGCAATACCACATGACGAGATATGATAAACCACGAGTTGCGACTTGTCAAATTCTGCTTTTTACTAAGATGTTTCCAGCTCCTAGTCTTCTAAACGTTACGTAACAGATTCCCCTTGCGTTCATACCAGTCAGCCTTCATCTGATCTTTATCATCTATATATCCATTGAAAAGTCTCAAAAAGCGGAGTTTGAGTCTGGTGAGAATTTTGAAATTTTAAAGCTCAGAAATGAGGGTATATCAAATGTTTAAGTTGTCTATTTAAAAACGTAAGGAAATATCAAAATGTTCAACTTGTTTGTTTAATATAGGCCTTTCCCGTAGAATGTGTAAAGCTTCTTTAATTTTTAGTTGATTATAAGTGCTTGCTGTATATAAAACTGTGTAACAATTATCATTGCAAGACTTCCTACATTTATCAAAACTCTTAAGATATTTATCAGTTTACAGATGCTCACGCACGCGAGTGGTCAAAATGTGACCTGGGGGAAGCTCTTGGAGCAGGGAATGGTCGAAGCTCAATGGATATCCTGTTGCAAAAACGCTTTAATGTCCAAGGACAACATACTTTTACTAACTGAATTTTTTTGCGCACAATCAGGCCCATAGCCATGGGGTGGCAATGAAACCCCGGAGGCAATTAGAGCCAGGTGTTTGCCACCCCCAGAATTTTTTTTTGAATACACATAACGTCTGGGCTTTTAGGTAACCAATGCTTAAAATCACAACTATTCATCTGAAAATTAACTGGTCAATACCTCACTCACAGATATACTGCTATGAAATAAAGGAAATTAATTGTGCTAAGTGCAAGCTGCCCTATTATTAACTGCCGAATAAAATGTAACTGCCCAATTATTAGTGCAAACTGCCAACTATTTACAAAAATGCAATTTTCACCAGTGCCGTCGGAATACAATTTGGGGGCTGCTCATTGTATCCCCTCTCATTCAGTACACCGTTATAAAGGAAACAAACCAAAGTCTGACAATTATTGAGGAGGCTGCAGCCTCCCGAGCCCCCGGCTCCTACCGGCCTGTTTACAGTTGTTGCTAATTACAGATGCTACAATTACTGTAAAAGGCTCCATTCTATGCTTTGTTATGTTTAAAAGAAGCTTTAGATTCGCTGGACTGTATTTTCAATTTATTTTTGCTGTTTAGCCTAACCCCCTCCCCCCTCCGAAAAACTGACTCTATTGGAAATTTTGCCACCCCGGCTGCGAAGACCTGGCTACGGGCCTGCGCACAATGAGGTATAACTGTTATACTTTGGGGTAAAAAAATGGACTGACATGATGAAAAGCCAACTCGCAACTGGCAACTGACAACTCGCAACTTGCAAAATAAAATCCCGCGCTTGCAACTGGCAGTACTACCATCAGGTCGGTAGGATAGCTACTTGAAACTCTTCAAGTTTTAGTTTACTTACCTGCATAAAATGAATGCCTTCATGACGCAATTCTGAGGATTCGATCTGTTACTTTAAACCCTCGTCACAATAGCTGCGGCCACCAAATAAAGGCAATCTTTTAGAATCCTTTGGGAAAACAGTTGTGTTTAAGTTATTGTGTTAAACACTGTGGGTGTGATCATGCCTCAAGCAAATTTGAAAAAAAATCAGTGTCCGTGTCAAAATTAACGAAATTTTTTTGAATTTCGCTTTTCTGACTTACAGCGGTCTTTTAGGAAAAGTCTTGCGTCAAGGGGATGTCTTTTGCCTGACCGCCACCTATTTCCGTTTTCGTCAATTGTTTGAGAACCAAGCCCAGTATGACCAGAACGGCCGGTGTGGTTTGATTTGTTCATCGATTCCCTGTGATGAGTAATTTTGGACCGTTCACAACTTCCTTGAGTGGCCTTCGAAGCATTAGGAGTTGAAACTTTTTGGTTGATCTATGGTATCTCTAGCGCATATTTATCTAGATTCTTTCTTGAATATGGAGGCTGGTTAGACTCAGTTGCACGGTTTGCATATCCAGTCATCAACGTTTTTCTGTGGTCTAATACGGAAAATCCGCCATCGGTTTGTCATTGACTGACCCCAGAGAAGGCATTGGTAAGGTAGTTTTCAGCGCCTAATAAAAGATGAGTTCTGCACATCCTAGAGCAAATATATTTCATAGAAACCCTGAGAATGATTTTGAGCTTATTCAAAAGATTGGCAGTGGTACTTATGGAGAAGTCTATAAGGTATGTATTGTAATGTTTCTGTTAAGACGACTGTTTCGAATTGCAATTGAAGCCAGCGAAAAGATGGATTTAAGCCAATCGCTGATTTTCGGGCTCTATGTAGAGATCTTCGTATTACCTCTATAAATTAAGTACTCTCTGAAGTCTCAATAGAAAAAGTTTGCAAATCTTTGTGTGTCCAATCTTTGCAAATTTTGATATGAAAGTATGTCCTTGGTCAAGGATAGATGTATAGAGAAGTAACAAACTTTTGTGCAGCTCCTAATTTTCTGCTGGTCAGATTAAATAACCATATTGTACCAGAAACAGGTTTTCCACTTGCATATTTAGTATGACTAAGCCAAAACTATGATGATGTATAGCAACATATGAAATGACCTGTCTTCAATGGTATTATTAGCTGAGTGCTTCCAGGTATGAAATTTGAACCAAAAATTTCTCAATGTTATTTTGGGTCATCTGAATATTGATCAGCTTAAGTTATTGTACTTTTTAACAGATAATCGTGACCAGGTTTTTAAGGTGATTGTAAATAATATTATTGAATTTAAGGCTAGAGTCAAGGCAACAGGCTCCATGGCTGCTGTGAAGATTGTCCATATTGATGCAGGTATGCTTCCTCCAGGGAAGTTCATTTGTGAATTTTTAAACAAAACCAACTCCAAGAAAGATAAGGTCTGAAAAGCGACTAAGATCGTTGAAAATAGCATGGTTGTTTTTGTGTTTGCTAGATTTCAAACATGCCGAGCTCTTTTTTTCAGTTGCCACTGTTATTATATTGTATTTTAAATGCTAGAACGCTTAGCTTTAAACATGGGACTTATTCAATTTCACCAGTTGATCTTCCCATCTTGGTGAAGCAAAAACTTTTTTTGTCTACATCCAGTTTCATATTTGATTTGCTTAACTCTATTATACATCTCATTCACAAAACCTCAAAAGCCATAGATTATGTTAAATCTACTTTGCAGGAGATGATTTTGACATTATCCAGCAAGAAATTGTGCTAATGCAAGATTGTAAGCACAACAACATTGTACAGTATC
The DNA here is from genome assembly GCA_003864495.1 of Nemopilema nomurai. Taxonomy (NCBI): domain Eukaryota; kingdom Metazoa; phylum Cnidaria; class Scyphozoa; order Rhizostomeae; family Rhizostomatidae; genus Nemopilema; species Nemopilema nomurai. Next base: position 217,381 of record ML133504.1, read on the forward strand.
TTGGCAGTTATCTGAGGTATGTCCTCTTTGCCCATGGGCTAGCATTTAGAGCCAGCTTTTCAATTGGCTCTACTTCTGCGATATGGTTAACACTTTTAATTTTATTTGATGGCTAAATGGTTATCCATGAGTGTCTTTCAGCATCAGTATGGTTTATGTACAGTCATAGTGAATTGTAGTAGAAATAATACTAGTAATAAATTTTAATATCATTTGTGTTTTTGATGAGCTTGATTATGAAAGAAAGTATTATTCTTGTCTTCTAGGCGAGACAAATTATGGATTGCGATGGAGTTCTGTGGTGGTGGATCACTGCAAGACATTTACCATGGTGAATTATATCTCTTGACCAATTGAATGAAATAGACTTTAGAGGTTTGAGTAGAAGCATTGGATCAATGGCACTTTTTGAAATACCAAATATGATAATACAATGTTTTAATCTTGCAGTTACTGGGCCCCTTTCTGAAAAACAGATTGCATTCACATGCACAGAAATGCTTAAGGTGAAATTTGATGCTTTTTTCTGGTTGAAATTTTTACCTCAACTTAGTATTTTGTAGCTACCAGTAATAATGAAATATTGAACATTTTCAAAGGTTTTTGTCTGTAACTGTAATTTTTTGCTATGGTTCAATGGTTTAACAGTATGATTCAACAGTTTAAAAGCGTGTAACCAATTAAGTGGAATGGACATGAAGAGGAAAGGTGGAATTGAAAAGAGTATTATTGCAAGTGTAATTCAAGGCAACTATAGTTAATTTGATAGCATAATGATTGTCTTCAGTTGATTTAAATTAGACATATCCGTTGACCAGTTTGTTAAGATCTCAGTAATACAGCTTGTGTGAACAGGTGCTTTGTGGTACAAAACTTCACAATGGCTAGAAAAAAGCGGAACTAGTTTTATACAACTATTAAGCCATTGTATACAACTTACTTCTTACCCACATTTAAATTCCACTTTTTGTAAAAATATCCAAAAT